>CAKAJI010000998.1:0-28335 GCA_916610255.1 Lasioglossum lativentre | reverse complement strand
TATCATTGAAAATACCTTATAATATAACGTAATATGCAGTGTATCATTGAAAATACCTTATAATATAACGTAATATGCAGTCTATCATTGAAAATACCTTATAATATAACGTAATATGCAGTGTATCGTTGAAAATACCTTATAATATAATGTAATATTTGCAGTCTATCATTGAAAATGCCTTATAATATAACGTAATATGCAGTGTATCATTGAAAATACCTTATAATATAACGTAATATGCAGTGGATCATTGAAAATACCCTATAATATAATGTAATATGCAGTGTATCGTTGAAAATACCTTATAATATAATGTAATATTTGCAGTCTATCATTGAAAATGCCTTATAATACAACGTAATATGCAGTGTATCATTGAAAATGCCTTATAATATAACGTAATATGCAGTATATCATTGAAAATACCTTATAATGTTACGTAATATACAGTCAATCATTGAAAATACGTGATAATATAACGTAATATGCAGTCTATCATTGAAAATGCCTTATAATATAACGTAATATGCAGTATATCTTTGAAAATACCTTATAATATAACGTAATATGCAGTCTATCATTGAAAATGCCTTATAATATAACGTGATATGCAGTCTATCATTGAAAATACCTTATAGTATAACGTAATATGCAGTGTATCATTGAAAATACCTTATAATATAATGTAATATTTGCAGTCTACCATTGAAAATACGTGATAATATAACGTAATATGCAGTCTATCATTGAAAATGCCTTATAATACAACGTAATATGCAGTGTATCATTGAAAATGCCTTATAATATAACGTAATATGCAGTGTATCATTGAAAATACCTTATAATATAACGTAATATGCAGTGTATCATTGAAAATACCTTATAATATAACGTAATATGCAGTGTATCATTGAAAATACCTTATAATATAACGTGATATGCAGCCTATCATTGAAAATACCTTATAGTATAACGTAATATGCAGTGTATCATTGAAAATACCTTATAATATAATGTAATATTTGCAGTCTACCATTGAAAATACCTTATAATATAACGTAATATGCAGTGTATCATTGAAAATACCTTATAATATAATGTAATATTTGCAGTCTACCATTGAAAATACCTTATAATATAACGTAATATGCAGTGTATCATTGAAAATACCTTATAATGTAACGTAATAAGCAGTGTATCATTGAAAATGTCTTGTAATGTAACGTAATATGCAGAGTATCATTCAAAATACCTTATAATATAACGTAATATGCAGTGGATCATTGAAAATACCCTATAATATAATGTAATATGCAGTGTATCGTTGAAAATACCTTATAATATAATGTAATATTTGCAGTCTATCATTGAAAATGCCTTATAATATAACGTAATATGCAGTATATCATTGAAAATACCTTATAATATAACGTAATATGCAGTGTATCATTGAAAATACCTTATAATATAACGTAATATGCAGTGTATCATTGAAAATACCTTATGATATAACGTAATATGCAGTCTATCATTGAAAAAGCCTTATAATATAACGTAATATGCAGTATATCATTGAAAATACCTTATAATATAACGTAATATGCAGTATATCATTGAAAATACCTTATAATATAACGTAATATGCAGTGTATCGTTGAAAATACCTTATAATATAATGTAATATTTGCAGTCTATCACTGAAAATGCCTTATAATATAACGTAATATGCAGTATATCATTGAAAATACCTTATAATATAACGTAATATGCAGTGTATCATTGAAAATACCTTATAATATAACGTAATATGCAGTGTATCATTGAAAATACCTTATAATATAACGTGATATGCAGTCTATCATTGAAAATACCTTATAATATAACGTGATATGCAGTCTATCATTGAAAATACCTTATAGTATAACGTAATATGCAGTGTATCATTGAAAATACGTTATAATATAATGTAATATTTGCAGTCTACCATTGAAAATACGTGATAATATAACGTAATATGCAGTCTATCATTGAAAATGCCTTATAATACAACGTAATATGCAGTGTATCATTGAAAATGCCTTATAATATAACGTAATATGCAGTATATCATTGAAAATACCTTATAATGTTACGTAATATACAGTCAATCATTGAAAATACGTGATAATATAACGTAATATGCAGTCTATCATTGAAAATGCCTTATAATATAACGTAATATGCAGTATATCATTGAAAATACCTTATAATATAACGTAATATGCAGTCTATCATTGAAAATGCCTTATAATATAACGTAATATGCAGTCTATCATTGAAAATGCCTTATAATATAACGTAATATGCAGTATATCATTGAAAATACCTTATAATATAACGTAATATGCAGTCTATCATTGAAAATGCCTTATAATAAAACGTAATATGCAGTATATCATTGAAAATACCTTATAATATAACGTAATATGCAGTGTATCATTGAAAATACCTTATAATATAACGTAATATGCAGTGTATCATTGACAATACCTTATAATATAACGTGATATGCAGCCTATCATTGAAAATACCTTATAGTATAACGTAATATGCAGTGTATCATTGAAAATACCTTATAATATAATGTAATATTTGCAGTCTACCATTGAAAATACCTTATAATATAACGTAATATGCAGTGTATCATTGAAAATACCTTATAATATAATGTAATATTTGCAGTCTACCATTGAAAATGCCTTATAATATAACGTAATATGCAGTATATCATTGAAAATACCTTATAATATAACGTAATATGCAGAGTATCATTCAAAATACCTTATAATATAACGTAATATGCAGTGGATCATTGAAAATACCCTATAATATAATGTAATATGCAGTGTATCGTTGAAAAATACCTTATAATATAATGTAATATTTGCAGTCTATCATTGAAAATGCCTTATAATATAACGTAATATGCAGTATATCATTGAAAATACCTTATAATATAACGTAATATGCAGTGTATCATTGAAAATACCTTATAATATAACGTAATATGCAGTGTATCATTGAAAATACCTTATAATATAACGTGATATGCAGTCTATCATTGAAAATACCTTATAATATAACGTGATATGCAGTCTATCATTGAAAATACCTTATAGTATAACGTAATATGCAGTGTATCATTGAAAATACCTTATAATATAATGTAATATTTGCAGTCTACCATTGAAAATACGTGATAATATAACGTAATATGCAGTCTATCATTGAAAATGCCTTATAATATAACGTAATATGCAGTGTATCATTGAAAATGCCTTATAATATAACGTAATATGCAGTGTATCATTGAAAATACCTTATGATATAACGTAATATGCAGTGTATCATTGAAAATACCTTATAATATAACGTAATATGCAGTGTATCATTGAAAATACCTTATAATATAACGTGATATGCAGCCTATCATTGAAAATACCTTATAGTATAACGTAATATGCAGTGTATCATTGAAAATACCTTATAATATAATGTAATATTTGCAGTCTACCATTGAAAATACCTTATAATATAACGTAATATGCAGTGTATCATTGAAAATACCTTATAATATAATGTAATATTTGCAGTCTACCATTGAAAATACCTTATAATATAACGTAATATGCAGTGTATCATTGAAAATACCTTATAATGTAACGTAATAAGCAGTGTATCATTCAAAATGTCTTGTAATGTAACGTAATATGCAGAGTATCATTCAAAATACCTTATAATATAACGTAATATGCAGTGGATCATTGAAAATACCCTATAATATAATGTAATATGCAGTGTTTCGTTGAAAATACCTTATAATATAACGTAATAAGCAGTGTATCATTCAAAATGTCTTGTAATGTAACGTAATATGCAGAGTATCATTCAAAATACCTTATAATATAACGTAATATGCAGTGGATCATTGAAAATACCTTATAATATAACGTAATATGCAGTGTATCATTGAAAATACCTTATAATATAACGTAATATGCAGTGTATCATTGAAAATACCTTATAATATAACGTGATATGCAGTCTATCATTGAAAATACCTTATAATATAACGTGATATGCAGTCTATCATTGAAAATACCTTATAGTATAACGTAATATGCAGTGTATCATTGAAAATACCTTATAATATAACGTAATATGCAGTGTATCATTGAAAATACCTTATAATATAACGTAATATGCAGTGTATCATTGAAAATACCTTATAATATAATGTAATATTTGCAGTCTACCATTGAAAATACCTTATAATATAACGTAATATGCAGTGTATCATTGAAAATACCTTATAATATAATGTAATATTTGCAGTCTACCATTGAAAATACCTTATAATATAACGTAATATGCAGTGTATCATTGAAAATACCTTATAATGTAACGTAATAAGCAGTGTATCATTCAAAATGTCTTGTAATGTAACGTAATATGCAGAGTATCATTCAAAATACCTTATAATATAACGTAATATGCAGTGGATCATTGAAAATACCCTATAATATAATGTAATATGCAGTGTATCGTTGAAAATACCTTATAATATAATGTAATATTTGCAGTCTATCATTGAAAATGCCTTATAATATAACGTAATATGCAGTATATCATTGAAAATACCTTATAATATAACGTAATATGCAGTGTATCATTGAAAATACCTTATAATATAACGTAATATGCAGTGTATCATTGAAAATACCTTATAATATAACGTGATATGCAGTCTATCATTGAAAATACCTTATAATATAACGTGATATGCAGTCTATCATTGAAAATACCTTATAGTATAACGTAATATGCAGTGTATCATTGAAAATACCTTATAATATAACGTAATATGCAGTGTATCATTGAAAATACCTTATAATATAACGTAATATGCAGTGTATCATTGAAAATACCTTATAATATAACGTGATATGCAGTCTATCATTGAAAATACCTTATAATATAACGTGATATGCAGTCTATCATTGAAAATACCTTATAGTATAACGTAATATGCAGTGTATCATTGAAAATACCTTATAATATAATGTAATATTTGCAGTCTACCATTGAAAATACGTGATAATATAACGTAATATGCAGTCTATCATTGAAAATGCCTTATAATACAACGTAATATGCAGTGTATCATTGAAAATGCCTTATAATATAACGTAATATGCAGTGTATCATTGAAAATACCTTATAATATAACGTAATATGCAGTATATCATTGAAAATAATTTATAATATAACGTAATATGCAGTGTATCATTGAAAATACCTTATAATATAACGTAATATGCAGTGTATCATTGAAAATACCTTATAATATAACGTAATATGCAGTGTATCATTGAAAATACCTTATAATGTAACGTAATAAGCAGTGTATCATTGAAAATGTCTTGTAATGTAACGTAATATGCAGAGTATCATTCAAAATACCTTATAATATAACGTAATATGCAGAGTATCATTGAAAATACCTTATAATATAACGTGATATGCAGTATATCATTGAAAATACCTTATAATGTAACGTAATATGCAGTCTATCATTGAAAATGCCTTATAATAAAACGTAATATGCAGTATATCATTGAAAATACCTTATAATATAACGTAATATGCAGTGTATCATTGAAAATACCTTATAATATAACGTAATATGCAGTATATCATTGAAAATACCTTATAATGTTACGTAATATACAGTCAATCATTGAAAATACGTGATAATATAACGTAATATGCAGTCTATCATTGAAAATGCCTTATAATACAACGTAATATGCAGTGTATCATTGAAAATGCCTTATAATATAACGTAATATGCAGTGTATCATTGAAAATACCTTATAATATAACGTAATATGCAGTATATCATTGAAAATAATTTATAATATAACGTAATATGCAGTGTATCATTGAAAATACCTTATAATATAACGTAATATGCAGTGTATCATTGAAAATACCTTATAATATAACGTAATATGCAGTGTATCATTGAAAATACCTTATAATGTAACGTAATAAGCAGTGTATCATTGAAAATGTCTTGTAATGTAACGTAATATGCAGAGTATCATTCAAAATACCTTATAATATAACGTAATATGCAGAGTATCATTGAAAATACCTTATAATATAACGTGATATGCAGTATATCATTGAAAATACCTTATAATGTAACGTAATATGCAGTCTATCATTGAAAATGCCTTATAATAAAACGTAATATGCAGTATATCATTGAAAATACCTTATAATATAACGTAATATGCAGTGTATCATTGAAAATACCTTATAATATAACGTAATATGCAGTGTATCATTGAAAATACCTTATAATATAACGTGATATGCAGCCTATCATTGAAAATACCTTATAGTATAACGTAATATGCAGTGTATCATTGAAAATACCTTATAATATAATGTAATATTTGCAGTCTACCATTGAAAATACCTTATAATATAACGTAATATGCAGTGTATCATTGAAAATACCTTATAATATAATGTAATATTTGCAGTCTACCATTGAAAATACCTTATAATATAACGTAATATGCAGTGTATCATTGAAAATACCTTATAATGTAACGTAATAAGCAGTGTATCATTCAAAATGTCTTGTAATGTAACGTAATATGCAGAGTATCATTCAAAATACCTTATAATATAACGTAATATGCAGTGGATCATTGAAAATACCCTATAATATAATGTAATATGCAGTGTATCGTTGAAAATACCTTATAATATAATGTAATATTTGCAGTCTATCATTGAAAATGCCTTATAATATAACGTAATATGCAGTATATCATTGAAAATACCTTATAATATAACGTAATATGCAGTGTATCATTGAAAATACCTTATAATATAACGTGATATGCAGTCTATCATTGAAAATACCTTATAGTATAACGTAATATGCAGTGTATCATTGAAAATACCTTATAATATAATGTAATATTTGCAGTCTACCATTGAAAATACCTTATAATATAACGTAATATGCAGTCTATCATTGAAAATGCCTTATAATACAACGTAATATGCAGTGTATCATTGAAAATGCCTTATAATATAACGTAATATGCAGTGTATCATTGAAAATGCCTTATAATATAACGTAATATGCAGTATATCATTGAAAATACCTTATAATATAACGTAATATGCAGTGTATCATTGAAAATACCTTATAATATAACGTAATATGCAGTGTATCATTGAAAATACCTTATAATATAACGTAATATGCAGTGTATCATTGAAAATACCTTATAATATAATGTAATATTTGCAGTCTATCATCGAAAATACCTTATAATATTACGTCATATGCAGTCAATCATTGAAAATACGTGATAATATAACGTAATATGCAGTCTATCATTGAAAATGGCTTATAATATAACGTAATATGCAGTATATCATTGAAAATACGTGATAATATAACGTAATATGCAGTCTATCATTGAAAATGCCTTATAATATAACGTAATATGCAGTATATCATTGAAAATACCTTATAATATAACGTAATATGCAGTCTATCATTGAAAAAGCCTTATAATATAACGTAATATGCAGTATATCATTGAAAATACCTTATAATATAACGTAATATGCAGTATATCATTGAAAATACCTTATAATATAACGTAATATGCAGTGTATCGTTGAAAATACCTTATAATATAATGTAATATTTGCAGTCTATCATTGAAAATGCCTTATAATATAACGTAATATGCAGTATATCATTGAAAATACCTTATAATATAACGTAATATGCAGTGTATCATTGAAAATACCTTATAATATAACGTAATATGCAGTGTATAATTGAAAATACCTTATAATATAACGTGATATGCAGTCTATCATTGAAAATACCTTATAATATAACGTGATATGCAGTCTATCATTGAAAATACCTTATAGTATAACGTAATATGCAGTGTATCATTGAAAATACCTTATAATATAATGTAATATTTGCAGTCTACCATTGAAAATACGTGATAATATAACGTAATATGCAGTCTATCATTGAAAATGCCTTATAATACAACGTAATATGCAGTGTATCATTGAAAATGCCTTATAATATAACGTAATATGCAGTATATCATTGAAAATACCTTATAATGTTACGTAATATACAGTCAATCATTGAAAATACGTGATAATATAACGTAATATGCAGTCTATCATTGAAAATGCCTTATAATATAACGTAATATGCAGTATATCATTGAAAATACCTTATAATATAACGTAATATGCAGTCTATCATTGAAAATGCCTTATAATATAACGTAATATGCAGTCTATCATTGAAAATGCCTTATAATATAACGTAATATGCAGTATATCATTGAAAATACCTTATAATATAACGTAATATGCAGTCTATCATTGAAAATGCCTTATAATAAAACGTAATATGCAGTATATCATTGAAAATACCTTATAATATAACGTAATATGCAGTGTATCATTGAAAATACCTTATAATATAACGTAATATGCAGTGTATCATTGACAATACCTTATAATATAACGTGATATGCAGTCTATCATTGAAAATACCTTATAGTATAACGTAATATGCAGTGTATCATTGAAAATACCTTATAATATAATGTAATATTTGCAGTCTACCATTGAAAATACCTTATAATATAACGTAATATGCAGTGTATCATTGAAAATACCTTATAATATAATGTAATATTTGCAGTCTACCATTGAAAATACCTTATAATATAACGTAATATGCAGCCTATCATTGAAAATACCTTATAGTATAACGTAATATGCAGAGTATCATTCAAAATACCTTATAATATAACGTAATATGCAGTGGATCATTGAAAATACCCTATAATATAATGTAATATGCAGTGTATCGTTGAAAATACCTTATAATATAATGTAATATTTGCAGTCTATCATTGAAAATGCCTTATAATATAACGTAATATGCAGTATATCATTGAAAATACCTTATAATATAACGTAATATGCAGTGTATCATTGAAAATACCTTATAATATAACGTAATATGCAGTGTATCATTGAAAATACCTTATAATATAACGTAATATGCAGTGTATCGTTGAAAATACCTTATAATATAATGTAATATTTGCAGTCTATCATTGAAAATGCCTTATAATATAACGTAATATGCAGTATATCATTGAAAATACCTTATAATATAACGTAATATGCAGTGGATCATTGAAAATACCCTATAATATAATGTAATATGCAGTGTATCGTTGAAAATACCTTATAATATAATGTAATATTTGCAGTCTATCATTGAAAATGCCTTATAATACAACGTAATATGCAGTGTATCATTGAAAATGCCTTATAATATAACGTAATATGCAGTATATCATTGAAAATACCTTATAATGTTACGTAATATACAGTCAATCATTGAAAATACGTGATAATATAACGTAATATGCAGTCTATCATTGAAAATGCCTTATAATATAACGTAATATGCAGTATATCATTGAAAATACCTTATAATATAACGTAATATGCAGTCTATCATTGAAAATGCCTTATAATATAACGTGATATGCAGTCTATCATTGAAAATACCTTATAGTATAACGTAATATGCAGTGTATCATTGAAAATACCTTATAATATAATGTAATATTTGCAGTCTACCATTGAAAATACGTGATAATATAACGTAATATGCAGTCTATCATTGAAAATGCCTTATAATACAACGTAATATGCAGTGTATCATTGAAAATGCCTTATAATATAACGTAATATGCAGTATATCATTGAAAATACCTTATAATATAACGTAATATGCAGTCTATCATTGAAAATGCATTATAATATAACGTAATATGCAGTCTATCATTGAAAATGCCTTATAATATAACGTAATATGCAGTATATCATTGAAAATACCTTATAATATAACGTAATATGCAGTCTATCATTGAAAATGCCTTATAATAAAACGTAATATGCAGTATATCATTGAAAATACCTTATAATATAACGTAATATGCAGTGTATCATTGAAAATACCTTATAATATAACGTAATATGCAGTGTATCATTGACAATACCTTATAATATAACGTGATATGCAGCCTATCATTGAAAATACCTTATAGTATAACGTAATATGCAGTGTATCATTGAAAATACCTTATAATATAATGTAATATTTGCAGTCTACCATTGAAAATACCTTATAATATAACGTAATATGCAGTGTATCATTGAAAATACCTTATAATATAATGTAATATTTGCAGTCTATCATTGAAAATGCCTTATAATATAACGTAATATGCAGTCTATCATTGAAAATACCTTATAATATAACGTAATATGCAGAGTATCATTCAAAATACCTTATAATATAACGTAATATGCAGTGGATCATTGAAAATACCCTATAATATAATGTAATATGCAGTGTATCGTTGAAAATACCTTATAATATAATGTAATATTTGCAGTCTATCATTGAAAATGCCTTATAATATAACGTAATATGCAGTATATCATTGAAAATACCTTATAATATAACGTAATATGCAGTGTATCATTGAAAATACCTTATAATATAACGTAATATGCAGTGTATCATTGAAAATACCTTATAATATAACGTAATATGCAGTGTATCGTTGAAAATACCTTATAATATAATGTAATATTTGCAGTCTATCATTGAAAATGCCTTATAATATAACGTAATATGCAGTATATCATTGAAAATACCTTATAATATAACGTAATATGCAGTGGATCATTGAAAATACCCTATAATATAATGTAATATGCAGTGTATCGTTGAAAATACCTTATAATATAATGTAATATTTGCAGTCTATCATTGAAAATGCCTTATAATACAACGTAATATGCAGTGTATCATTGAAAATGCCTTATAATATAACGTAATATGCAGTATATCATTGAAAATACCTTATAATGTTACGTAATATACAGTCAATCATTGAAAATACGTGATAATATAACGTAATATGCAGTCTATCATTGAAAATGCCTTATAATATAACGTAATATGCAGTATATCATTGAAAATACCTTATAATATAACGTAATATGCAGTCTATCATTGAAAATGCCTTATAATATAACGTGATATGCAGTCTATCATTGAAAATACCTTATAGTATAACGTAATATGCAGTGTATCATTGAAAATACCTTATAATATAATGTAATATTTGCAGTCTACCATTGAAAATACGTGATAATATAACGTAATATGCAGTCTATCATTGAAAATGCCTTATAATACAACGTAATATGCAGTGTATCATTGAAAATGCCTTATAATATAACGTAATATGCAGTGTATCATTGAAAATACCTTATAATATAACGTAATATGCAGTGTATCATTGAAAATACCTTATAATATAACGTAATATGCAGTGTATCATTGAAAATACCTTATAATATAACGTGATATGCAGCCTATCATTGAAAATACCTTATAGTATAACGTAATATGCAGTGTATCATTGAAAATACCTTATAATATAATGTAATATTTGCAGTCTACCATTGAAAATACCTTATAATATAACGTAATATGCAGTGTATCATTGAAAATACCTTATAATATAATGTAATATTTGCAGTCTACCATTGAAAATACCTTATAATATAACGTAATATGCAGTGTATCATTGAAAATACCTTATAATGTAACGTAATAAGCAGTGTATCATTCAAAATGTCTTGTAATGTAACGTAATATGCAGAGTATCATTCAAAATACCTTATAATATAACGTAATATGCAGTGGATCATTGAAAATACCCTATAATATAATGTAATATGCAGTGTATCGTTGAAAATACCTTATAATATAATGTAATATTTGCAGTCTATCATTGAAAATGCCTTATAATATAACGTAATATGCAGTATATCATTGAAAATACCTTATAATATAACGTAATATGCAGTGTATCATTGAAAATACCTTATAATATAACGTAATATGCAGTGTATCATTGAAAATACCTTATAATATAACGTAATATGCAGTCTATCATTGAAAAAGCCTTATAATATAACGTAATATGCAGTATATCATTGAAAATACCTTATAATATAACGTAATATGCAGTATATCATTGAAAATACCTTATAATATAACGTAATATGCAGTGTATCGTTGAAAATACCTTATAATATAATGTAATATTTGCAGTCTATCATTGAAAATGCCTTATAATATAACGTAATATGCAGTCTACCATTGAAAATACCTTATAATATAACGTAATATGCAGTGTATCATTGAAAATACCTTATAATATAATGTAATATTTGCAGTCTACCATTGAAAATACCTTATAATATAACGTAATATGCAGTGTATCATTGAAAATACCTTATAATGTAACGTAATAAGCAGTGTATCATTCAAAATGTCTTGTAATGTAACGTAATATGCAGAGTATCATTCAAAATACCTTATAATATAACGTAATATGCAGTGGATCATTGAAAATACCCTATAATATAATGTAATATGCAGTGTATCGTTGAAAATACCTTATAATATAATGTAATATTTGCAGTCTATCATTGAAAATGCCTTATAATATAACGTAATATGCAGTGTATCATTGAAAATACCTTATAATATAACGTAATATGCAGTGGATCATTGAAAATACCCTATAATATAATGTAATATGCAGTGTATCGTTGAAAATACCTTATAATATAATGTAATATTTGCAGTCTATCATTGAAAATGCCTTATAATACAACGTAATATGCAGTGTATCATTGAAAATGCCTTATAATATAACGTAATATGCAGTATATCATTGAAAATACCTTATAATGTTACGTAATATACAGTCAATCATTGAAAATACGTGATAATATAACGTAATATGCAGTCTATCATTGAAAATGCCTTATAATATAACGTAATATGCAGTATATCATTGAAAATACCTTATAATATAACGTAATATGCAGTCTATCATTGAAAATGCCTTATAATATAACGTGATATGCAGTCTATCATTGAAAATACCTTATAGTATAACGTAATATGCAGTGTATCATTGAAAATACCTTATAATATAATGTAATATTTGCAGTCTACCATTGAAAATACGTGATAATATAACGTAATATGCAGTCTATCATTGAAAATGCCTTATAATACAACGTAATATGCAGTGTATCATTGAAAATGCCTTATAATATAACGTAATATGCAGTGTATCATTGAAAATACCTTATAATATAACGTAATATGCAGTGTATCATTGAAAATACCTTATAATATAACGTAATATGCAGTGTATCATTGAAAATACCTTATAATATAACGTGATATGCAGCCTATCATTGAAAATACCTTATAGTATAACGTAATATGCAGTGTATCATTGAAAATACCTTATAATATAATGTAATATTTGCAGTCTACCATTGAAAATACCTTATAATATAACGTAATATGCAGTGTATCATTGAAAATACCTTATAATATAATGTAATATTTGCAGTCTACCATTGAAAATACCTTATAATATAACGTAATATGCAGTGTATCATTGAAAATACCTTATAATGTAACGTAATAAGCAGTGTATCATTCAAAATGTCTTGTAATGTAACGTAATATGCAGAGTATCATTCAAAATACCTTATAATATAACGTAATATGCAGTGGATCATTGAAAATACCCTATAATATAATGTAATATGCAGTGTATCGTTGAAAATACCTTATAATATAATGTATGTATCATTGAAAATGCCTTATAATATAACGTAATATGCAGTATATCATTGAAAATACCTTATAATATAACGTAATATGCAGTGTATCATTGAAAATACCTTATAATATAACGTAATATGCAGTGTATCATTGAAAATACCTTATAATATAACGTAATATGCAGTCTATCATTGAAAAAGCCTTATAATATAACGTAATATGCAGTATATCATTGAAAATACCTTATAATATAACGTAATATGCAGTATATCATTGAAAATACCTTATAATATAACGTAATATGCAGTGTATCGTTGAAAATACCTTATAATATAATGTAATATTTGCAGTCTATCATTGAAAATGCCTTATAATATAACGTAATATGCAGTATATCATTGAAAATACCTTATAATATAACGTAATATGCAGTATATCATTGAAAATACCTTATAATATAACGTAATATGCAGTGTATCATTGAAAATACCTTATAATATAACGTAATATGCAGTGTATCATTGACAATACCTTATAATATAACGTGATATGCAGCCTATCATTGAAAATACCTTATAGTATAACGTAATATGCAGTGTATCATTGAAAATACCTTATAATATAATGTAATATTTGCAGTCTACCATTGAAAATACCTTATAATATAACGTAATATGCAGTGTATCATTGAAAATACCTTATAATATAATGTAATATTTGCAGTCTATCATTGAAAATACCTTATAATATAACGTAATATGCAGTGTATCATTGAAAATACCTTATAATGTAACGTAATATGCAGAGTATCATTCAAAATACCTTATAATATAACGTAATATGCAGTGGATCATTGAAAATACCCTATAATATAATGTAATATGCAGTGTATCGTTGAAAATACCTTATAATATAATGTAATATTTGCAGTCTATCATTGAAAATGCCTTATAATATAACGTAATATGCAGTATATCATTGAAAATACCTTATAATATAACGTAATATGCAGTGTATCATTGAAAATACCTTATAATATAACGTAATATGGAGTGTATCATTGAAAATACCTTATAATATAACGTGATATGCAGTCTATCATTGAAAATACCTTATAATATAACGTGATATGCAGTCTATCATTGAAAATACCTTATAGTATAACGTAATATGCAGTGTATCATTGAAAATACCTTATAATATAATGTAATATTTGCAGTCTACCATTGAAAATACGTGATAATATAACGTAATATGCAGTCTATCATTGAAAATGCCTTATAATATAACGTAATATGCAGTGTATCATTGAAAATGCCTTATAATATAACGTAATATGCAGTGTATCATTGAAAATACCTTATGATATAACGTAATATGCAGTGTATCATTGAAAATACCTTATAATATAACGTAATATGCAGTGTATCATTGAAAATACCTTATAATATAACGTGATATGCAGCCTATCATTGAAAATACCTTATAGTATAACGTAATATGCAGTATATCATTGAAAATACCTTATAATATAATGTAATATTTGCAGTCTACCATTGAAAATACCTTATAATATAACGTAATATGCAGTGTATCATTGAAAATACCTTATAATATAATGTAATATTTGCAGTCTACCATTGAAAATACCTTATAATATAACGTAATATGCAGTGTATCATTGAAAATACCTTATAATGTAACGTAATAAGCAGTGTATCATTCAAAATGTCTTGTAATGTAACGTAATATGCAGAGTATCATTCAAAATACCTTATAATATAACGTAATATGCAGTGGATCATTGAAAATACCCTATAATATAATGTAATATGCAGTGTATCGTTGAAAATACCTTATAATATAATGTAATATTTGCAGTCTATCATTGAAAATGCCTTATAATATAACGTAATATGCAGTATATCATTGAAAATACCTTATAATATAACGTAATATGCAGTGTATCATTGAAAATACCTTATAATATAACGTAATATGCAGTGTATCATTGAAAATACCTTATAATATAACGTGATATGCAGTCTATCATTGAAAATACCTTATAATATAACGTGATATGCAGTCTATCATTGAAAATACCTTATAGTATAACGTAATATGCAGTGTATCATTGAAAATACCTTATAATATAACGTAATATGCAGTGTATCATTGAAAATACCTTATAATATAATGTAATATTTGCAGTCTATCATCGAAAATACCTTATAATATTACGTCATATGCAGTCAATCATTGAAAATACGTGATAATATAACGTAATATGCAGTCTATCATTGAAAATGGCTTATAATATAACGTAATATGCAGTATATCATTGAAAATACGTGATAATATAACGTAATATGCAGTCTATCATTGAAAATGCCTTATAATATAACGTAATATGCAGTATATCTTTGAAAATACCTATAATATAACGTAATATGCAGTCTATCATTGAAAATGCCTTATAATATAACGTAATATGCAGTATAACTTTGTAAATACCTTATAATATAACGTAATATGCAGTGTATCATTGAAAATACCTTATAATATAACGTAATATGCAGTGTATCATTGAAAATACCTTATAATATAACGTAATATGCAGTATATCATTGAAAATACCTTATAATATAACGTAATATGCAGTATATCATTGAAAATACCTTATAATATAACGTAATATGCAGTGTGTCATTGAAAATGCCTTATAATATAACGTAATATGCAGTATATCATTGAAAATACCTTATAATATAACGTAATATGCAGTCTATCATTGAAAATGCCTTATAATATAACGTAATATGCAGTATATCATTGAAAATACCTTATAATATAACGTAATATGCAGTGTATCATTGAAAATACCTTCTAATATAACGTAATATGCAGTCTATCATTGAAAATACCTTATAGTATAACGTATTATGCAGTGTATCATTGAAAATACCTTATAATATAATGTAATATTTGCAGTCTACCATTGAAAATACCTTATAATATAATGTAATATTTGCAGTCTACCATTGAAAATACCTTATAATATAACGTAATATGCAGTGTATCATTGAAAATACCTTATAATGTAACGTAATAAGCAGTGTATCATTGAAAATACCCTATAATATAATGTAATATGCAGTGTATCATTGAAAATACCTTATAATATAATGTAATATTTGCAGTCTATCATTGAAAATACCTTATAATATTACGTAATATGCAGTCAAACATTGAAAATACGTGATAATATAACGTAATATGCAGTCTATCATTGAAAATGCCTTATAATATAACGTAATATGCAGTATATCATTGAAAATACGTGATAATATAACGTAATATGCAGTCTATCATTGAAAATGCCTTATAATATAACGTAATATGCAGTGCATCATTGAAAATACCTTATAATATAACGTAATATGCAGTGTATCATTGAAAATACCTTATAATATAACGTAATATGCAGTGTATCATTGAAAATGCCTTATAATATTACGTAATATGCAGTGTATCATTGAAAATACCTTATAATATAATGTAATATTTGCAGTCTATCATTGAAAATACCTTATAATATTACGTAATATGCAGTCAATCATTGAAAATACGTGATAATATAACGTAATATGCAGTCTATCATTGAAAATACCTTATAACATAACGTAATATGCAGTATATCATTGAAAATACCTTATAATATAACGTAATATGCAGTGTATCATTGAAAATACCTTATAATATAACGTAATATGCAGTCTATCATTGAAAATACCTTATAATATTACGTAATATGCAGTCAATCATTGAAAATACGTGATAATATAACGTAATATGCAGTCTATCATTGAAAATGCCTTATAATATAACGTAATATGCAGTATATCATTGAAAATACCTTATAATATAACGTAATATGCAGTCTATCATTGAAAATGCCTTATAATATAACGTAATATGCAGTATATCATTGAAAATACCTTATAATATAACGTAATATGCAGTGTATCATTGAAAATACCTTATAATATAACGTAATATGCAGTGTATCATTGAAAATACCTTATAATATAACGTGGTATGCAGTCTATCATTGAAAATGCCTTATAATACAACGTAATATGCAGTGTATCATTGAAAATACCTTATAATATAACGTAATATGCAGTGTATCATTGAAAATACCTTATAATGTAACGTAATAAGCAGTGTATCATTGAAAATGTCTTGTAATGTAACGTAATATGCAGAGTATCATTCAAAATACCTTATAATATAACGTAATATGCAGAGTATCATTGAAAATACCTTATAATATAACGTGATGTGCAGTATATCATTGAAAATACCTTATAATGTAACGTAATATGCAGTCAATCATTGAAAATACGTGATAATATAACGTAATATGCAGTATCATTGAAAATACCTTATAATATAACGTAATATGCAGTGTATCATTGAAAATACCTTATAATATAACGTGATATGCAGCCTATCATTGAAAATACCTTATAGTATAACGTAATATGCAGTGTATCATTGAAAATACCTTATAATATAACGTAATATGCAGTGTATCATTGAAAATACCTTATAATATAACGTAATATGCAGTGTATCATTGAAAATACCTTATAATATAACGTAATATGCAGTGTATCATTGAAAATACCTTATAATATAACGTGGTATGCAGTCTATCATTGAAAATGCCTTATAATACAACGTAATATGCAGTGTATCATTGAAAATACCTTATAATATAACGTAATATGCAGTGTATCATTGAAAATACCTTATAATGTAACGTAATAAGCAGTGTATCATTGAAAATGTCTTGTAATGTAACGTAATATGCAGAGTATCATTCAAAATACCTTATAATATAACGTAATATGCAGAGTATCATTGAAAATACCTTATAATATAACGTGATGTGCAGTATATCATTGAAAATACCTTATAATGTAACGTAATATGCAGTCAATCATTGAAAATACGTGATAATATAACGTAATATGCAGTCTATCATTGAAAATGCCTTATAATATAACGTAATATGCAGTATATCATTGAAAATTCCTTATAATATAACGTAATATGCAGTCTATCATTGAAAATGCCTTATTATATAACGTAATATGCAGTATATCATTGAAAATACCTTATAATATAACGTAATATGCAGTGTATCATTGAAAATACCTTATAATATAACGTAATATGCAGTGTATCATTGAAAATACCTTATAATATAACGTAATATGCAGTGTATCGTTGAAAATACCTTATAATATAATGTAATATTTGCAGTCTATCATTGAAAATGCCTTATAATATAACGTAATATGCAGTATATCATTGAAAATACCTTATAATATAACGTAATATGCAGTGTATCATTGAAAATACCTTATAATATAACGTAATATGCAGTGTATCATTGAAAATACCTTATAATATAACGTGATATGCAGTCTACCATTGAAAATACGTGATAATATAACGTAATATGCAGTCTATCATTGAAAATGCCTTATAATACAACGTAATATGCAGTGTATCATTGAAAATGCCTTATAATATAACGTAATATGCAGTATATCATTGAAAATACCTTATAATGTTACGTAATATACAGTCAATCATTGAAAATACGTGATAATATAACGTAATATGCAGTCTATCATTGAAAATGCCTTATAATATAACGTAATATGCAGTATATCATTGAAAATACCTTATAATATAACGTAATATGCAGTCTATCATTGAAAATGCCTTATAATATAACGTAATATGCAGTATATCATTGAAAATACCTTATAATATAACGTAATATGCAGTATCATTGAAAATACCTTATAATATAACGTAATATGCAGTGTATCATTGAAAATACCTTATAATATAACGTGATATGCAGCCTATCATTGAAAATACCTTATAGTATAACGTAATATGCAGTGTATCATTGAAAATACCTTATAATATAATGTAATATTTGCAGTCTACCATTGAAAATACCTTATAATATAACGTAATATGCAGTGTATCATTGAAAATACCTTATAATATAATGTAATATTTGCAGTCTACCATTGAAAATACCTTATAATATAACGTAATATGCAGTGTATCATTGAAAATACCTTATAATGTAACGTAATAAGCAGTGTATCATTCAAAATGTCTTGTAATGTAACGTAATATGCAGAGTATCATTCAAAATACCTTATAATATAACGTAATATGCAGTCTATCATTGAAAATGCCTTATAATATAACGTAATATGCAGTATATCATTGAAAATACCTTATAATATAACGTAATATGCAGTGTATCGTTGAAAATACCTTATAATATAATGTAATATTTGCAGTCTATCATTGAAAATGCCTTATAATATAACGTAATATGCAGTATATCATTGAAAATACCTTATAATATAACGTAATATGCAGTGTATCATTGAAAATACCTTATAATATAACGTAATATGCAGTGTATCATTGAAAATACCTTATAATATAACGTGATATGCAGCCTATCATTGAAAATACCTTATAGTATAACGTAATATGCAGTGTATCATTGAAAATATCTTATAATATAATGTAATATTTGCAGTCTACCATTGAAAATACCTTATAATATAACGTAATATGCAGTGTATCATTGAAAATACCTTATAATATAATGTAATATTTGCAGTCTACCATTGAAAATACCTTATAATATAACGTAATATGCAGTGTATCATTGAAAATACCTTATAATGTAACGTAATAAGCAGTGTATCATTCAAAATGTCTTGTAATGTAACGTAATATGCAGAGTATCATTCAAAATACCTTATAATATAACGTAATATGCAGTGGATCATTGAAAATACCCTATAATATAATGTAATATGCAGTGTATCGTTGAAAATACCTTATAATATAATGTAATATTTGCAGTCTATCATTGAAAATGCCTTATAATATAACGTAATATGCAGTATATCATTGAAAATACCTTATAATATAACGTAATATGCAGTGTATCATTGAAAATACCTTATAATATAACGTAATATGCAGTGTATCATTGAAAATACCTTATAATATAACGTGATATGCAGTCTATCATTGAAAATACCTTTTAATATAACGTGATATGCAGTCTGTCATTGAAAATACCTTATAGTATAACGTAATATGCAGTGTATCATTGAAAATACCTTATAATATAATGTAATATTTGCAGTCTACCATTGAAAATACGTGATAATATAACGTAATATGCAGTCTATCATTGAAAATGCCTTATAATACAACGTAATATGCAGTGTATCATTGAAAATGCCTTATAATATAACGTAATATGCAGTGTATCATTGAAAATACCTTATAATATAACGTAATATGCAGTGTATCATTGAAAATACCTTATAATATAACGTAATATGCAGTGTATCATTGAAAATACCTTATAATATAACGTGGTATGCAGTCTATCATTGAAAATGCCTTATAATACAACGTAATATGCAGTGTATCATTGAAAATACCTTATAATATAACGTAATATGCAGTGTATCATTGAAAATACCTTATAATGTAACGTAATATGCAGAGTATCATTCAAAATACCTTATAATATAACGTAATATGCAGAGTATCATTGAAAATACCTTATAATATAACGTGATATGCAGTATATCATTGAAAATACCTTATAATGTAACGTAATATGCAGTCAATCATTGAAAATACGTGATAATATAACGTAATATGCAGTCTATCATTGAAAATGCCTTATAATATAACGTAATATGCAGTATATCATTGAAAATTCCTTATAATATAACGTAATATGCAGTCTATCATTGAAAATGCCTTATAATATAACGTAATATGCAGTATATCATTGAAAATACCTTATAATATAACGTAATATGCAGTGTATCATTGAAAATACCTTATAATATAACGTAATATGCAGTGTATCATTGAAAATACCTTATAATATAACGTAATATGCAGTGTATCATTGAAAATACCTTATAATATAATGTAATATTTGCAGTCTATCATCGAAAATACCTTATAATATTACGTCATATGCAGTCAATCATTGAAAATACGTGATAATATAACGTAATATGCAGTCTATCATTGAAAATGCCTTATAATATAACGTAATATGCAGTATATCATTGAAAATACCTTATAATATAACGTAATATGCAGTGTATCATTGAAAATACCTTCTAATATAACGTAATATGCAGTGTATCATTGAAAATACCTTATAGTATAACGTATTATGCAGTGTATCATTGAAAATACCTTATAATATAATGTAATATTTGCAGTCTACCATTGAAAATACCTTATAATATAATGTAATATTTGCAGTCTACCATTGAAAATACCTTATAATATAATGTAATATTTGCAGTCTACCATTGAAAATACCTTATAATATAACGTAATATGCAGTGTATCATTGAAAATACCTTATAATGTAACGTAATAAGCAGTGTATCATTGAAAATACCCTATAATATAATGTAATATGCAGTGTATCATTGAAAATACCTTATAATATAATGTAATATTTGCAGTCTATCATTGAAAATACCTTATAATATTACGTAATATGCAGTCAAACATTGAAAATACGTGATAATATAACGTAATATGCAGTCTATCATTGAAAATGCCTTATAATATAACGTAATATGCAGTATATCATTGAAAATACGTGATAATATAACGTAATATGCAGTCTATCATTGAAAATGCCTTATAATATAACGTAATATGCAGTATATTTTTGAAAATACCTATAATATAACGTAATATGCAGTCTATCATTGAAAATGCCTTATAATATAACGTAATATGCAGTATAACATTGTAAATACCTTATAATATAACGTAATATGCAGTGTATCATTGAAAATACCTTATAATATAACGTAATATGCAGTGTATCATTGAAAATACCTTATAATATAACGTGATGTGCAGTATATCATTGAAAATACCTTATAATGTAACGTAATATGCAGTCAATCATTGAAAATTTCTTATAATATAACGTAATTTGCAGTATATCATTGAAAATACCTTATAATATAACGTAATATGCAGTATATCATTGAAAATACCTTATAATATAACGTAATATGCAGTGTATCATTGAAAATACCTTATAATATAACGTAATATGCAGTGTATCATTGAAAATACCTTATAATATAATGTAATATTTGCAGTCTATCATCGAAAATACCTTATAATATTACGTCATATGCAGTCAATCATTGAAAATACGTGATAATATAACGTAATATGCAGGTCTATCATTGAAAATGCCTTATAATATAACGTAATATGCAGTATATCATTGAAAATACGTGATAATATAACGTAATATGCAGGTCTATCATTGAAAATGCCTTATAATATAACGTAATATGCAGTATATCTTTGAAAATACCTATAATATAACGTAATATGCAGTCTATCATTGAAAATGCCTTATAATATAACGTAATATGCAGTATAACATTGTAAATACCTTATAATATAACGTAATATGCAGTGTATCATTGAAAATACCTTATAATATAACGTAATATGCAGTGTATCATTGAAAATACCTTATAATATAACGTGATGTGCAGTATATCATTGAAAATACCTTATAATATAACGTAATATGCAGTGTATCATTGAAAATACCTTATAATATAACGTAATATGCAGTGTGTCATTGAAAATGCCTTATAATATAACGTAATATGCAGTATATCATTGAAAATACCTTATAATATAACGTAATATGCAGTCTATCATTGAAAATGCCTTATAATATAACGTAATATGCAGTATATCATTGAAAATACCTTATAATATAACGTAATATGCAGTGTATCATTGAAAATACCTTCTAATATAACGTAATATGCAGTGTATCATTGAAAATACCTTATAGTATAACGTATTATGCAGTGTATCATTGAAAATACCTTATAATATAATGTAATATTTGCAGTCTACCATTGAAAATACCTTATAATATAATGTAATATTTGCAGTCTACCATTGAAAATACCTTATAATATAACGTAATATGCAGTGTATCATTGAAAATACCTTATAATGTAACGTAATAAGCAGTGTATCATTGAAAATACCCTATAATATAATGTAATATGCAGTGTATCATTGAAAATACCTTATAATATAATGTAATATTTGCAGTCTATCATTGAAAATACCTTATAATATTACGTAATATGCAGTCAAACATTGAAAATACGTGATAATATAACGTAATATGCAGTCTATCATTGAAAATGCCTTATAATATAACGTAATATGCAGTATATCATTGAAAATACGTGATAATATAACGTAATATGCAGTCTATCATTGAAAATGCCTTATTATATAACGTAATATGCAGTGTATCATTGAAAATACCTTATAATATAACGTAATATGCAGTGTATCATTGAAAATACCTTATAATATAACGTAATATGCAGTGTATCATTGAAAATACCTTATAATATAACGTAATATGCAGTGTATCATTGAAAATACCTTATAATATAATGTAATATTTGCAGTCTATCATCGAAAATACCTTATAATATTACGTCATATGCAGTCAATCATTGAAAATACGTGATAATATAACGTAATATGCAGTCTATCATTGAAAATGCCTTATAATATAACGTAATATGCAGTATATCATTGAAAATACGTGATAATATAACGTAATATGCAGTCTATCATTGAAAATGCCTTATAATATAACGTAATATGCAGTATATCTTTGAAAATACCTATAATATAACGTAATATGCAGTCTATCATTGAAAATGCCTTATAATATAACGTAATATGCAGTATAACATTGTAAATACCTTATAATATAACGTTATATGCAGTGTATCATTGAAAATACCTTATAATATAACGTAATATGCAGTGTATCATTGAAAATACCTTATAATATAACGTGATGTGCAGTATATCATTGAAAATACCTTATAATATAACGTAATATGCAGTGTATCATTGAAAATACCTTATAATATAACGTAATATGCAGTGTGTCATTGAAAATGCCTTATAATATAACGTAATATGCAGTATATCATTGAAAATACATTATAATATAACGTAATATGCAGTCTATCATTGAAAATGCCTTATAATATAACGTAATATGCAGTATATCATTGAAAATACCTTATAATATAACGTAATATGCAGTGTATCATTGAAAATACCTTCTAATATAACGTAATATGCAGTGTATCATTGAAAATACCTTATAGTATAACGTATTATGCAGTGTATCATTGAAAATACCTTATAATATAATGTAATATTTGCAGTCTACCATTGAAAATACCTTATAATATAATGTAATATTTGCAGTCTACCATTGAAAATACCTTATAATATAACGTAATATGCAGTGTATCATTGAAAATACCTTATAATGTAACGTAATAAGCAGTGTATCATTGAAAATACCCTATAATATAATGTAATATGCAGTGTATCATTGAAAATACCTTATAATATAATGTAATATTTGCAGTCTATCATTGAAAATACCTTATAATATTACGTAATATGCAGTCAAACATTGAAAA
Source organism: Lasioglossum lativentre (assembly GCA_916610255.1). Lineage (NCBI taxonomy): Eukaryota > Metazoa > Arthropoda > Insecta > Hymenoptera > Halictidae > Lasioglossum > Lasioglossum lativentre. The sequence continues at coordinate 2,754 of CAKAJI010000998.1, read as the reverse complement.
TACGTGATAATATAACGTAATATGCAGTCTATCATTGAAAATGCCTTATAATATAACGTAATATGCAGTATATCATTGAAAATACGTGATAATATAACGTAATATGCAGTCTATCATTGAAAATGCCTTATAATATAACGTAATATGCAGTGTATCATTGAAAATACCTTATAATATAACGTAATATGCAGTGTATCATTGAAAATACCTTATAATATATCGTAATATGCAGTGTGTCATTGAAAATGCCTTATAATATTACGTAATATGCAGTGTATCATTGAAAATACCTTATAATATAATGTAATATTTGCAGTCTATCATTGAAAATACCTTATAATGTAACGTAATAAGCAGTGTATCATTGAAAATGTCTTGTAATGTAACGTAATATGCAGAGTATCATTCAAAATACCTTATAATATAACGTAATATGCAGAGTATCATTGAAAATACCTTATAATATAACGTGATGTGCAGTATATCATTGAAAATACCTTATAATGTAACGTAATATGCAGTCAATCATTGAAAATACGTGATAATATAACGTAATATGCAGTCTATCATTGAAAATGCCTTATAATATAACGTAATATGCAGTATATCATTGAAAATTCCTTATAATATAACGTAATATGCAGTCTATCATTGAAAATGCCTTATAATATAACGTAATATGCAGTATATCATTGAAAATACCTTATAATATAACGTAATATGCAGTGTATCATTGAAAATACCTTATAATATAACGTAATATGCAGTGTATCATTGAAAATACCTTATAATATAACGTGGTATGCAGTCTATCATTGAAAATACCTTATAATATAACGTAATATGCAGTGTATCATTGAAAATACCTTATAATGTAACGTAATAAGCAGTGTATCATTGAAAATGTCTTGTAATGTAACGTAATATGCAGAGTATCATTCAAAATACCTTATAATATAACGTAATATGCAGAGTATCATTGAAAATACCTTATAATATAACGTGATGTGCAGTATATCATTGAAAATACCTTATAATGTAACGTAATATGCAGTCAATCATTGAAAATTTCTTATAATATAACGTAATTTGCAGTATATCATTGAAAATACCTTATAATATAACGTAATATGCAGTATATCATTGAAAATGCCTTATAATATAACGTAATATGCAGTATATCATTGAAAATACGTGATAATATAACGTAATATGCAGTCTATCATTGAAAATGCCTTATAATATAACGTAATATGCAGTATATCTTTGAAAATACCTATAATATAACGTAATATGCAGTCTATCATTGAAAATGCCTTATAATATAACGTAATATGCAGTATAACATTGTAAATACCTTATAATATAACGTTATATGCAGTGTATCATTGAAAATACCTTATAATATAACGTAATATGCAGTGTATCATTGAAAATACCTTATAATATAACGTGATGTGCAGTATATCATTGAAAATACCTTATAATATAACGTAATATGCAGTGTATCATTGAAAATACCTTATAATATAACGTAATATGCAGTGTGTCATTGAAAATGCCTTATAATATAACGTAATATGCAGTATATCATTGAAAATACCTTATAATATAACGTAATATGCAGTCTATCATTGAAAATGCCTTATAATATAACGTAATATGCAGTATATCATTGAAAATACCTTATAATATAACGTAATATGCAGTGTATCATTGAAAATACCTTCTAATATAACGTAATATGCAGTGTATCATTGAAAATACCTTATAGTATAACGTATTATGCAGTGTATCATTGAAATACCTTATAATATAATGTAATATTTGCAGTCTACCATTGAAAATACCTTATAATATAATGTAATATTTGCAGTCTACCATTGAAAATACCTTATAATATAACGTAATATGCAGTGTATCATTGAAAATACCTTATAATGTAACGTAATAAGCAGTGTATCATTGAAAATACCCTATAATATAATGTAATATGCAGTGTATCATTGAAAATACCTTATAATATAATGTAATATTTGCAGTCTATCATTGAAAATACCTTATAATATTACGTAATATGCAGTCAAACATTGAAAATACGTGATAATATAACGTAATATGCAGTCTATCATTGAAAATGCCTTATAATATAACGTAATATGCAGTATATCATTGAAAATACGTGATAATATAACGTAATATGCAGTCTATCATTGAAAATGCCTTATAATATAACGTAATATGCAGTGTATCATTGAAAATACCTTATAATATAACGTAATATGCAGTGTATCATTGAAAATACCTTATAATATATCGTAATATGCAGTGTGTCATTGAAAATGCCTTATAATATTACGTAATATGCAGTGTATCATTGAAAATACCTTATAATATAATGTAATATTTGCAGTCTATCATTGAAAATACCTTATAATGTAACGTAATAAGCAGTGTATCATTGAAAATGTCTTGTAATGTAACGTAATATGCAGAGTATCATTCAAAATACCTTATAATATATCGTAATATGCAGTGTGTCATTGAAAATGCCTTATAATATTACGTAATATGCAGTGTATCATTGAAAAATACCTTATAATATAATGTAATATTTGCAGTCTATCATTGAAAATACCTTATAATGTAACGTAATAAGCAGTGTATCATTGAAAATGTCTTGTAATGTAACGTAATATGCAGAGTATCATTCAAAATACCTTATAATATAACGTAATATGCAGAGTATCATTG
>CAKAJI010000997.1:0-60970 GCA_916610255.1 Lasioglossum lativentre | reverse complement strand
GGTAATTCTAGTCTATCAATGAAAATACCTTATAATACAACGTAATATGCAGTGTATCATTGAAAATACCTTATAATATATCGTAATTTGTAGTGTATCATTGAAAATACAATATAGTATAACGTAATATGCAGTGCATCATTGAAAATACCTTATAATATAACGTAATATGCAGTGTATCATTGAAAATACCTTATAGTATAACGTAATATGCAGTGCATCATTGAAAATACCTTATAATATAACGTAATATGCAGTGTATCATTGAAAATACCTTATAATATAACGTAATATGCAGTGTATCATTGAAAATACCTTATGATATAACGTAATATGCAGTGTATCATTGAAAATACCTTATAACATAACGTAATATGCAGTGTATCATTGAAAATGCCTTATGATATAACGTAATATGCAGTGTATCATTGAAAATACCTTATAATATAACGTAATATGCAGTGTATCATTGAAAATACCCTATAATATATCGTAATTTGTAGTGTATCAATAAAAATACCTTATAATATAACGTAATATGCCGTGTATCATTGAAAATACCTTATAATAAAACGTAATATGCAGTGTATCATTGAAAATACCTTGGAATAAAACGTAATATGCAGTGTATCATTGAAAATACCTTAGAATATATGGTAATTCTAGTCTATCAATGAAAATACCTTATAATACAACGTAATATGCAGTGTATCATTGAAAATACCTTATAATATATCGTAATTTGTAGTGTATCATTGAAAATACAATATAGTATAACGTAATATGCAGTGCATCATTGAAAATACCTTATAATATAACGTAATATGCAGTGTATCATTGAAAATACCTTATAGTATAACGTAATATGCAGTGCATCATTGAAAATACCTTATAATATAACGTAATATGCAGTGTATCATTGAAAATACCTTATAATATAACGTAATATGCAGTGTATCATTGAAAATACCTTATAATATAACGTAATATGCAGTGTATCATTGAAAATACCTTATAGTATAACGTAATATGCAGTGCATCATTGAAAATACCTTATAATATAACGTAATATGCAGTGTATCATTGAAAATACCTTATAATATAACGTAATATGCAGTGTATCATTGAAAATACCTTATGATATAACGTAATATGCAGTGTATCATTGAAAATACCTTATAACATAACGTAATATGCAGTGTATCATTGAAAATGCCTTATGATATAACGTAATATGCAGTGTATCATTGAAAATACCTTATAATATAACGTAATATGCAGTGTATCATTGAAAATACCCTATAATATATCGTAATTTGTAGTGTATCAATAAAAATACCTTATAATATAACGTAATATGCAGTGTATCATTGAAAATACCTTATAAAATATAGTAGTTTATCATTGAAAACATCTTATAATATAACGTAATATGCACTTTATCATTGAAAATACCTTATGATATAACGTAATATGCAGTGTATCATTGAAAATACCTTATAATATATGGTAATTTGAACTGTATCAATCAAAATACCTTCTACTATATCGTAATATGCAGTGTATCATCGAAAATACCTTATAATATATCGTAATTTGTAGTGTATCATTGAAAATACCTTATAATATAACGTAATATGCAGTGTATCATTGAAAATACCTTATAATATAACGTAATATGCCGTGTATCATTGAAAATACCTTATGATATAACGTAATATGCAGTGTATCATTGAAAATACCTTATAATATAACGTACTATGCAGTGTATCATTGAAAATACCTTATGATATAACGTAATATGCAGTGTATCATTGAAGGTACCTTATGATATAACGTAATATGCAGTGTATCATTGAAAATACCTTATAATATAACGTAATATGCAGTGTATCATTGAAAATACCATATAATATAACGTAATATGCCGTGTATCATTGAAAATACCTTATAATAAAACGTAATATGCAGTGTATCATTGAAAATACCTTGGAATAAAACGTAATATGCAGTGTATCATTGAAAATACCTTAGAATATATGGTAATTCTAGTCTATCAATGAAAATACCTTATAATACAACGTAATATGCAGTGTATCATTGAAAATACCTTATAATATATCGTAATTTGTAGTGTATCATTGAAAATACAATATAGTATAACGTAATATGCAGTGCATCATTGAAAATACCTTATAATATAACGTAATATGCAGTGTATCATTGAAAATACCTTATAGTATAACGTAATATGCAGTGCATCATTGAAAATACCTTATAATATAACGTAATATGCAGTGTATCATTGAAAATACCTTACAATATAACGTAATATGCAGTGTATCATTGAAAATACCTTATGATATAACGTAATATGCAGTGTATCATTGAAAATACCTTATAACATAACGTAATATGCAGTCTATCATTGAAAATACCTTATGATATAACGTAATATGCAGTGTATCATTGAAAATACCTTATAATATAACGTAATATGCAGTGTATCATTGAAAATACCCTATAATATATCGTAATTTGTAGTGTATCAATAAAAATACCTTATAATATAACGTAATATGCAGTGTATCATTGAAAATACCTTATAAAATATAGTAGTTTATCATTGAAAACATCTTATAATATAACGTAATATGCACTTTATCTTTGAAAATACCTTATAATATATCGTAATTTGTAGTGTATCATTGAAAATACCTTATAATATAACGTAAAATGCAGTGTATCATTGAAAATACCTTATAATATAACGTAATATGCAGTGTATCATTGAAAATACCTTATGATATAATGTAATATGCAGTGTATCATTGAAAATACCTTGGAATATATGTTAATTTGTAGTGTATCAATGAAAATACCTTATAATATAACGTAATATGTAGTGTATCATTGAAAATACCTTAGAATATATGGTAATTCTAGTCTATCAATGAAAATACTTTATAATACAACGTAATATGCAGTGTATCATTGAAAATACCTTATAATATATCGTAATTTGTAGTGTATCATTGAAAATACCATATAGTATAACGTAATATGCAGTGCATCATTGAAAATACCTTATAATATATAGTAGTTTATCATTGAAAACATCTTATAATATAACGTAATATGCAGTGTATCATTGAAGATACATTATGATATAACGTAATATGCAGTGTATCATTGAAAATACCATATAATATATCGTAATATGTAGTATATCATTGAGAATACGTTATAATATAACGTAATATGCAGTGTATCATTGAAAATACCATATAATATAACGTAATATGACGTGTATCATTGAAAATACCTTATAATAAAACGTAATATGCAGTGTATCATTGAAAATACCTTGGAATATATGGTAATTCTAGTCTATCAATGAAAATACCTTATAATACAACGTAATATGCAGTGTATCATTGAAAATACCTTATAATATATCGTAATTTGTAGTGTATCATTGAAAATACCATATAGTATAACGTAATATGCAGTGCATCATTGAAAATACCTTATAATATAACGTAATATGCACTGTATCATTGAAAATACCTTATAATATAACGTAATATGCACTGTATCATTGAAAATACCTTATAATATAACGTAATATGCAGTGTATCATTGAAAATACCTTATAATATAACGTAATATGCAGTGTATCATTGAAAATACCTTATAATAAAACGTAATATGCAGTGTATCATTGAAAATACCTTAGAATATATGGTAATTCTAGTCTATCAATGAAAATACCTTATAATACAACGTAATATGCAGTGTATCATTGAAAATACCTTATAATATATCGTAATTTGTAGTGTATCATTGAAAATACCATATAGTATAACGTAATATGCAGTGCATCATTGAAAATACCTTATAATATATAGTAGTTTATCATTGAAAACATCTTATAATATAACGTAATATGCAGTGTATCATTGAAGATACATTATGATATAACGTAATATGCAGTATATCATTGAAAATACCTTATAATATATGGTAATTTGAACTGTATCAATCAAAATACCTTCTAATATATCGTAATATGCAGTGTATCATCGAAAATACCTTATAATATATCGTAATTTTTTAGTGTATCATTGAAAATACCTAATAATATAATGTAATATGCAGTGTATCATTGAAAATACCTTATAATAAAACGTAATATGCAGTGTATCATTGAAAATACCTTATGATAGAACGTAATATGCAGTGTATCATTGAAAATACCTTATAATAAAACGTAATATGCAGTGTATCATTGAAAATACCTTATGATATAACGTAATATGCAGTGTATCATTGAAAATACCTTATAACATAACGTAATATGCAGTGTATCATTGAAAATACCTTATGATATAACGTAATATGCAGTGTATCATTGAAAATACCTTATAATATAACGTAATATGCAGTGTATCATTGAAAATACCCTATAATATATCGTAATTTGTAGTGTATCAATAAAAATACCTTATAATATAACGTAATATGCAGTGTATCATTGAAAATACCTTATAAAATATAGTAGTTTATCATTGAAAACATCTTATAATATAACGTAATATGCACTTTATCTTTGAAAATACCTTATGATATAACGTAATATGCAGTGTATCATTGAAAATACCTTATAATATATGGTAATTTGAACTGTATCAATCAAAATACCTTCTAATATATCGTAATATGCAGTGTATCATCGAAAATACCTTATAATATATCGTAATTTGTAGTGTATCATTGAAAATACCTTATAATATAACGTAAAATGCAGTGTATCATTGAAAATACCTTATAATATAACGTAATATGCAGTGTATCATTGAAAATACCTTATGATATAATGTAATATGCAGTGTATCATTGAAAATACCTTGGAATATATGTTAATTTGTAGTGTATCAATGAAAATACCTTATAATATAACGTAATATGTAGTGTATCATTGAAAATACCTTAGAATATATGGTAATTCTAGTCTATCAATGAAAATACTTTATAATACAACGTAATATGCAGTGTATCATTGAAAATACCTTATAATATATCGTAATTTGTAGTGTATCATTGAAAATACCATATAGTATAACGTAATATGCAGTGCATCATTGAAAATACCTTATAATATATAGTAGTTTATCATTGAAAACATCTTATAATATAACGTAATATGCAGTGTATCATTGAAGATACATTATGATATAACGTAATATGCAGTGTATCATTGAAAATACCATATAATATATCGTAATATGTAGTATATCATTGAGAATACGTTATAATATAACGTAATATGCAGTGTATCATTGAAAATACCATATAATATAACGTAATATGACGTGTATCATTGAAAATACCTTATAATAAAACGTAATATGCAGTGTATCATTGAAAATACCTTGGAATATATGGTAATTCTAGTCTATCAATGAAAATACCTTATAATACAACGTAATATGCAGTGTATCATTGAAAATACCTTATAATATATCGTAATTTGTAGTGTATCATTGAAAATACCATATAGTATAACGTAATATGCAGTGCATCATTGAAAATACCTTATAATATAACGTAATATGCACTGTATCATTGAAAATACCTTATAATATAACGTAATATGCACTGTATCATTGAAAATACCTTATAATATAACGTAATATGCAGTGTATCATTGAAAATACCTTATAATATAACGTAATATGCAGTGTATCATTGAAAATACCTTATAATAAAACGTAATATGCAGTGTATCATTGAAAATACCTTAGAATATATGGTAATTCTAGTCTATCAATGAAAATACCTTATAATACAACGTAATATGCAGTGTATCATTGAAAATACCTTATAATATATCGTAATTTGTAGTGTATCATTGAAAATACCATATAGTATAACGTAATATGCAGTGCATCATTGAAAATACCTTATAATATATAGTAGTTTATCATTGAAAACATCTTATAATATAACGTAATATGCAGTGTATCATTGAAGATACATTATGATATAACGTAATATGCAGTATATCATTGAAAATACCTTATAATATATGGTAATTTGAACTGTATCAATCAAAATACCTTCTAATATATCGTAATATGCAGTGTATCATCGAAAATACCTTATAATATATCGTAATTTTTTAGTGTATCATTGAAAATACCTAATAATATAATGTAATATGCAGTGTATCATTGAAAATACCTTATAATAAAACGTAATATGCAGTGTATCATTGAAAATACCTTATGATAGAACGTAATATGCAGTGTATCATTGAAAATACCTTATAATAAAACGTAATATGCAGTGTATCATTGAAAATACCTTATGATATAACGTAATATGCAGTGTATCATTGAAAATACCTTATAACATAACGTAATATGCAGTCTATCATTGAAAATACCTTATGATATAACGTAATATGCAGTGTATCATTGAAAATACCTTATAATATAACGTAATATGCAGTGTATCATTGAAAATACCCTATAATATATCGTAATTTGTAGTGTATCAATAAAAATACCTTATAATATAACGTAATATGCAGTGTATCATTGAAAATACCTTATAAAATATAGTAGTTTATCATTGAAAACATCTTATAATATAACGTAATATGCACTTTATCTTTGAAAATACCTTATGATATAACGTAATATGCAGTGTATCATTGAAAATACCTTATAATATATGGTAATTTGAACTGTATCAATCAAAATACCTTCTAATATATCGTAATATGCAGTGTATCATCGAAAATACCTTATAATATATCGTAATTTGTAGTGTATCATTGAAAATACCTTATAATATAACGTAAAATGCAGTGTATCATTGAAAATACCTTATAATATAACGTAATATGCAGTGTATCATTGAAAATACCTTATGATATAATGTAATATGCAGTGTATCATTGAAAATACCTTGGAATATATGTTAATTTGTAGTGTATCAATGAAAATACCTTATAATATAACGTAATATGTAGTGTATCATTGAAAATACCTTAGAATATATGGTAATTCTAGTCTATCAATGAAAATACTTTATAATACAACGTAATATGCAGTGTATCATTGAAAATACCTTATAATATATCGTAATTTGTAGTGTATCATTGAAAATACCATATAGTATAACGTAATATGCAGTGCATCATTGAAAATACCTTATAATATATAGTAGTTTATCATTGAAAACATCTTATAATATAACGTAATATGCAGTGTATCATTGAAGATACATTATGATATAACGTAATATGCAGTGTATCATTGAAAATACCATATAATATATCGTAATATGTAGTTTATCATTGAGAATACGTTATAATATAACGTAATATGCAGTGTATCATTGAAAATACCATATAATATAACGTAATATGACGTGTATCATTGAAAATACCTTATAATAAAACGTAATATGCAGTGTATCATTGAAAATACCTTGGAATATATGGTAATTCTAGTCTATCAATGAAAATACCTTATAATACAACGTAATATGCAGTGTATCATTGAAAATACCTTATAATATATCGTAATTTGTAGTGTATCATTGAAAATACCATATAGTATAACGTAATATGCAGTGCATCATTGAAAATACCTTATAATATAACGTAATATGCACTGTATCATTGAAAATACCTTATAATAAAACGTAATATGCAGTGTATCATTGAAAATACCTTATGATAGAACGTAATATGCAGTGTATCATTGAAATTACCTTATAATAAAACGTAATATGCTGTGTATCATTGAAAATACCTTATGATATAATGTAACATGCAGTGTATCATTGAAAATACCTTATAATATATGGTAATTTGTAGTGTATCAATGAAAATACCTTATAATACAACGTAATATGCAGTGTATCATTGTAAATACCTTATAATATAACGTAATATGCAGTGTATCATTGAAAATACCTTATGATATAATGTAATATGCAGTGTATCATTGAAAATACCTTATAATATATGGTAATTTGTAGTGTATCAATTAAAATACGTTATAATATAACGTAATATGCAGTGTATCATTGAAAATACCATATAATATAACGTAATATGACGTGTATCATTGAAAATACCTTAAAATAAAACGTAATATGCAGTGTATCATTGAAAATACCTTGGAATATATGGTAATTCTAGTCTATCAATGAAAATACCTTATAATACAACGTAATATGCAGTGTATCATTGAAAATACCTTATAATAAAACGTAATATGCACTGTATCATTGAAAATACCTTATAATATAACGTAATATGCAGTGTATCATTGAAAATACCTTATAATATAACGTAATATGCAGTGTATCATTGAAAATACCTTATAATAAAACGTAATATGCAGTGTATCATTGAAAATACCTTAGAATATATGGTAATTCTAGTCTATCAATGAAAATACCTTATAATACAACGTAATATGCAGTGTATCATTGAAAATACCTTATGATAGAACGTAATATGCAGTGTATCATTGAAAATACCTTATAATAAAACGTAATATGCTGTGTATCATTGAAAATACCTTATGATATAATGTAACATGCAGTGTATCATTGAAAATACCTTATAATATATGGTAATTTGTAGTGTATCAATGAAAATACCTTATAATACAACGTAATATGCAGTGTATCATTGTAAATACCTTATAATATAACGTAATATGCAGTGTATCATTGAAAATACCTTATGATATAATGTAATATGCAGTGTATCATTGAAAATACCTTGGAATATATGTTAATTTGTAGTGTATCAATGAAAATACCTTATAATATAACGTAATATGTAGTGTATCATTGAAAATACCTTAGAATATATGGTAATTCTAGTCTATCAATGAAAATACTTTATAATACAACGTAATATGCAGCGTATCATTGAAAATACCTTATAATATATCGTAATTTGTAGTGTATCATTGAAAATACCATATAGTATAACGTAATATGCAGTGCATCATTGAAAATACCTTATAATATATAGTAGTTTATCATTGAAAACATCTTATAATATAACGTAATATGCAGTGTATCATTGAAGATACATTATGATATAACGTAATATGCAGTGTATCATTGAAAATACCATATAATATATCGTAATATGTAGTTTATCATTGAGAATACGTTATAATATAACGTAATATGCAGTGTATCATTGAAAATACCATATAATATAACGTAATATGACGTGTATCATTGAAAATACCTTATAATAAAACGTAATATGCAGTGTATCATTGAAAATACCTTGGAATATATGGTAATTCTAGTCTATCAATGAAAATACCTTATAATATAACGTAATATGCAGTGTATCATTGAAAATACCTTATAATATAACGTAATATGCCGTGTATCATTGAAAATACCTTATGATATAACGTAATATGCAGTGTATCATTGAAAATACCTTATAATATAACGTACTATGCAGTGTATCATTGAAAATACCTTATGATATAACGTAATATGCAGTGTATCATTGAAAGTACCTTATGATATAACGTAATATGCAGTGTATCATTGAAAATACCTTATAATATAACGTAATATGCAGTGTATCATTGAAAATACCATATAATATAACGTAATATGCCGTGTATCATTGAAAATACCTTATAATAAAACGTAATATGCAGTGTATCATTGAAAATACCTTGGAATAAAACGTAATATGCAGTGTATCATTGAAAATACCTTAGAATATATGGTAATTCTAGTCTATCAATGAAAATACCTTATAATACAACGTAATATGCAGTGTATCATTGAAAATACCTTATAATAAAACGTAATATGCAGTGTATCATTGAAAATACCTTAGAATATATGGTAATTCTAGTCTATCAATGAAAATACCTTATAATACAACGTAATATGCAGTGTATCATTGAAAATACCTTATGATAGAACGTAATATGCAGTGTATCATTGAAAATACCTTATAATAAAACGTAATATGCTGTGTATCATTGAAAATACCTTATGATATAATGTAACATGCAGTGTATCATTGAAAATACCTTATAATATATGGTAATTTGTAGTGTATCAATGAAAATACCTTATAATACAACGTAATATGCAGTGTATCATTGTAAATACCTTATAATATAACGTAATATGCAGTGTATCATTGAAAATACCTTATGATATAATGTAATATGCAGTGTATCATTGAAAATACCTTATAATATATGGTAATTTGTAGTGTATCAATTAAAATACCTTATAATATAACGTAATATGCAGTGTATCATTGAAAATACCATATAATATAACGTAATATGACGTGTATCATTGAAAATACCTTAAAATAAAACGTAATATGCAGTGTATCATTGAAAATACCTTGGAATATATGGTAATTCTAGTCTATCAATGAAAATACCTTATAATACAACGTAATATGCAGTGTATCATTGAAAATACCTTATAATAAAACGTAATATGCACTGTATCATTGAAAATACCTTATAATATAACGTAATATGCAGTGTATCATTGAAAATACCTTATAATATATCGTAATTTGTAGTGTATCATTGAAAATACCATATAGTATAACGTAATATGCAGTGCATCATTGAAAATACCTTATAATATATAGTAGTTTATCATTGAAAACATCTTATAATATAACGTAATATGCAGTGTATCATTGAAGATACATTATGATATAACGTAATATGCAGTGTATCATTGAAAATACCATATAATATATCGTAATATGTAGTTTATCATTGAGAATACGTTATAATATAACGTAATATGCAGTGTATCATTGAAAATACCATATAATATAACGTAATATGACGTGTATCATTGAAAATACCTTATAATAAAACGTAATATGCAGTGTATCATTGAAAATACCTTGGAATATATGGTAATTCTAGTCTATCAATGAAAATACCTTATAATACAACGTAATATGCAGTGTATCATTGAAAATACCTTATAATATATCGTAATTTGTAGTGTATCATTGAAAATACCATATAGTATAACGTAATATGCAGTGCATCATTGAAAATACCTTATAATATAACGTAATATGCAGTGTATCATTGAAAATACCTTATAATATAACGTAATATGCACTGTATCATTGAAAATACCTTATAATATAACGTAATATGCAGTGTATCATTGAAAATACCTTATAATATAACGTAATATGCAGTGTATCATTGAAAATACCTTATAATAAAACGTAATATGCAGTGTATCATTGAAAATACCTTAGAATATATGGTAATTCTAGTCTATCAATGAAAACACCTTATAATACAACGTAATATGCAGTGTATCATTGAAAATACCTTATAATATATCGTAATTTGTAGTGTATCATTGAAAATACCATATAGTATAACGTAATATGCAGTGCATCATTGAAAATACCTTATAATATATAGTAGTTTATCATTGAAAACATCTTATAATATAACGTAATATGCAGTGTATCATTGAAGATACATTATGATATAACGTAATATGCAGTATATCATTGAAAATACCTTATAATATATGGTAATTTGAACTGTATCAATCAAAATACCTTCTAATATATCGTAATATGCAGTGTATCATCGAAAATACCTTATAATATATCGTAATTTTTTAGTGTATCATTGAAAATACCTAATAATATAATGTAATATGCAGTGTATCATTGAAAATACCTTATAATAAAACGTAATATGCAGTGTATCATTGAAAATACCTTATGATAGAACGTAATATGCAGTGTATCATTGAAAATACCTTATAATAAAACGTAATATGCTGTGTATCATTGAAAATACCTTATGATATAATGTAACATGCAGTGTATCATTGAAAATACCTTATAATATATGGTAATTTGTAGTGTATCAATGAAAATACCTTATAATACAACGTAATATGCAGTGTATCATTGTAAATACCTTATAATATAACGTAATATGCAGTGTATCATTGAAAATACCTTATGATATAATGTAATATGCAGTGTATCATTGAAAATACCTTATAATATATGGTAATTTGTAGTGTATCAATTAAAATACGTTATAATATAACGTAATATGCAGTGTATCATTGAAAATACCATATAATATAACGTAATATGACGTGTATCATTGAAAATACCTTAAAATAAAACGTAATATGCAGTGTATCATTGAAAATACCTTGGAATATATGGTAATTCTAGTCTATCAATGAAAATACCTTATAATACAACGTAATATGCAGTGTATCATTGAAAATACCTTATAATAAAACGTAATATGCACTGTATCATTGAAAATACCTTATAATATAACGTAATATGCAGTGTATCATTGAAAATACCTTATAATATAACGTAATATGCAGTGTATCATTGAAAATACCTTATAATAAAACGTAATATGCAGTGTATCATTGAAAATACCTTAGAATATATGGTAATTCTAGTCTATCAATGAAAATACCTTATAATACAACGTAATATGCAGTGTATCATTGAAAATACCTTATAATATATCGTAATTTGTAGTGTATCATTGAAAATACCATATAGTATAACGTAATATGCAGTGCATCATTGAAAATACCTTATAATATATAGTAGTTTATCATTGAAAACATCTTATAATATAACGTAATATGCAGTGTATCATTGAAGATACATTATGATATAACGTAATATGCAGTATATCATTGAAAATACCTTATAATATATGGTAATTTGAACTGTATCAATCAAAATACCTTCTAATATATCGTAATATGCAGTGTATCATCGAAAATACCTTATAATATATCGTAATTTTTTAGTGTATCATTGAAAATACCTAATAATATAATGTAATATGCAGTGTATCATTGAAAATACCTTATAATAAAACGTAATATGCAGTGTATCATTGAAAATACCTTATAATATAACGTAATATGCAGTGTATCATTGAAAATACCTTATAATATAACGTAATATGCAGTGTATCATTGAAAATACCTTATGATAGAACGTAATATGCAGTGTATCATTGAAAATACCTTATAATATATCGTAATTTGTAGTGTATCATTGAAAATACCATATAGTATAACGTAATATGCAGTGCATCATTGAAAATACCTTATAATATAACGTAATATGCACTGTATCATTGAAAATACCTTAGAATATATGGTAATTCTAGTCTATCAATGAAAATACCTTATAATACAACGTAATATGCAGTGTATCATTGAAAATACCTTATAATAAAACGTAATATGCACTGTATCATTGAAAATACCTTATAATATAACGTAATATGCAGTGTATCATTGAAAATACGTTATGATATAACGTAATATGCAGTGTATCATTGTAAATACCTTATAATATAATGTAATATGCAGTGTATCATTGAAAATACCTTATGATATAATGTAATATGCAGTGTATCATTGAAAATACCTTATAATATATGGTAATTTGTAGTGTATCAATGAAAATACCTTATAATATAACGTAATATGCAGTGTATCATTGAAAATACCTTATAATAAAACGTAATATGCAGTGTATCATTGAAAATACCTTATAATATAACGTAATATGCAGTGTATCATTGAAAATACCTTATAATATAACGTAATATGCAGTGTATCATTGAAAATACCTTATGATATAACGTAATATGCAGTGTATCATTGAAAATACCTTATGATATAATGTAATATGCAGTGTATCATGGAAAATACCTTATAATATATGGTAATTTGTAGTGTATCAATGAAAATATCTTATAATACAACGTAATATGCAGTGTATCATTGTAAATACCTTATAATATAACGTAGTATGCAGTGTATCATTGAAAATACCTTATGATATAATGTAATATGCAGTGTATCATTGAAAATACCTTATAATATATGGTAATTTGTAGTGTATCAATGAAAATACCTTATAATACAACGTAATATGCAGTGTATCATTGAAAATACCTTATGATATAACGTAATATGCAGTGTATCATTGAAAATACCTTATGATATAATGTAATATGCAGTGTATCATTGAAAATACCTTATAATATATGGTAATTTGTAGTGTATCAATGAAAATACCTTATAATATAACGTAATATGCAGTGTATCATTGAAAATACCATATAATATATCGTAATATGTAGTTTATCATTGAAAATACGTTATAATATAACGTAATATGCAGTGTATCATTGAAAATACCATATAATATAACGTAATATGCCGTGTATCATTGAAAATACCGTATAATAAAACGTAATATGCAGTGTATCATTGAAAATACCTTGGAATATATGGTAATTCTAGTCTATCAATGAAAATACCTTATAATATAACGTAATATGCAGTGTATCATTGAAAATACCTTATAATAAAACGTAATATGCAGTGTATCATTGAAAATACCTTATAATATAACGTAATATGCAGTGTATCATTGAAAATACCTTATGATATAACGTAATATGCAGTGTATCATTGAAAATACGTTATGATATAACGTAATATGCAGTGTATCATTGTAAATACCTTATAATATAACGTAATATGCAGTGTATCATTGAAAATACCTTATGATATAATGTAATATGCAGTGTATCATTGAAAATACCTTATAATATATCGTAATTTGTAGTGTATCATTGAAAATACCATATAGTATAACGTAATATGCAGTGCATCATTGAAAATACCTTATAATATATAGTACTTTATCATTGAAAACATCTTATAATATAACGTAATATGCAGTGTATCATTGAAGATACATTATGATATAACGTAATATGCAGTATATCATTGAAAATACCTTATAATATATGGTAATTTGAACTGTATCAATCAAAATACCTTCTAATATATCGTAATATGCAGTGTATCATCGAAAATACCTTATAATATATCGTAATTTTTTAGTGTATCATTGAAAATACCTAATAATATAATGTAATATGCAGTGTATCATTGAAAATACCTTATAATAAAACGTAATATGCAGTGTATCATTGAAAATACCATATAATATATCGTAATATGTAGTTTATCATTGAAAATACGTTATAATATAACGTAATATGCAGTGTATCATTGAAAATACCATATAATATAACGTAATATGCCGTGTATCATTGAAAATACCTTATAATAAAACGTAATATGCAGTGTATCATTGAAAATACCTTGGAATATATGGTAATTCTAGTCTATCAATGAAAATACCTTATAATATAACGTAATATGCAGTGTATCATTGAAAATACCTTATAATAAAACGTAATATGCAGTGTATCATTGAAAATACCTTATAATATAACGTAATATGCAGTGTATCATTGAAAATACCTTATAATATAACGTAATATGCAGTGTATCATTGAAAATACCTTATGATATAACGTAATATGCAGTGTATCATTGAAAATACCTTATAATATATGGTAATTTGTAGTGTATCAATGAAAATACCTTATAATAAAACGTAATATGCAGTGTATCATTGAAAATACCTTAGAATATATGGTAATTCTAGTCTATCAATGAAAATACTTTATAATACAACGTAATATGCAGTGTATCATTGAAAATACCTTATAATATATCGTAATTTGTAGTGTATCATTGAAAATACCATATAGTATAACGTAATATGCAGTGCATCATTGAAAATACCTTATAATATATAGTAGTTTATCATTGAAAACATCTTATAATATAACGTAATATGCAGTGTATCATTGAAGATACATTATGATATAACGTAATATGCAGTGTATCATTGAAAATACCATATAATATATCGTAATATGTAGTTTATCATTGAAAATACGTTATAATATAACGTAATATGCAGTGTATCATTGAAAATACCATATAATATAACGTAATATGACGTGTACCATTGAAAATACCTTATAATAAAACGTAATATGCAGTGTATCATTGAAAATACCTTGGAATATATGGTAATTCTAGTCTATCAATGAAAATACCTTATAATACAACGTAATATGCAGTGTATCATTGAAAATACCTTAGAATATATGGTAATTCTAGTCTATCAATGAAAATACCTTATAATACAACGTAATATACAGTGTATCATTGAAAATACCTTATAATATATCGTAATTTGTAGTGTATCATTGAAAACATCTTATAATATAACGTAATATGCAGTGTATCACTGAAGATACATTATGATATAACGTAATATGCAGTGTATCATTGAAAATACCTTATAATAAAACGTAATATGCTGTGTATCATTGAAAATACCTTATGATATAATGTAATATGCAGTGTATCATTGAAAATACCTTATAATATATGGTAATTTGTAGTGTATCAATGAAAATACCTTATAATAAAACGTAATATGCAGTGTATCATTGAAAATACCTTAGAATATATGGTAATTCTAGTCTATCAATGAAAATACTTTATAATACAACGTAATATGCAGTGTATCATTGAAAATACCTTATAATATATCGTAATTTGTAGTGTATCATTGAAAATACCATATAGTATAACGTAATATGCAGTGCATCATTGAAAATACCTTATAATATATAGTAGTTTATCATTGAAAATACGTTATAATATAACGTAATATGCAGTGTATCATTGAAAATACCATATAATATAACGTAATATGACGTGTATCATTGAAAATACCTTATAATAAAACGTAATATGCAGTGTATCATTGAAAATACCTTGGAATATATGGTAATTCTAGTCTATCAATGAAAATACCTTATAATACAACGTAATATACAGTGTATCATTGAAAATACCTTATAATATATCGTAATTTGTAGTGTATCATTGAAAACATCTTATAATATAACGTAATATGCAGTGTATCACTGAAGATACATTATGATATAACGTAATATGCAGTGTATCATTGAAAATACCTTATAATAAAACGTAATATGCTGTGTATCATTGAAAATACCTTATGATATAATGTAATATGCAGTGTATCATTGAAAATACCTTATAATATATGGTAATTTGTAGTGTATCAATGAAAATACCTTATAATAAAACGTAATATGCAGTGTATCATTGAAAATACCTTAGAATATATGGTAATTCTAGTCTATCAATGAAAATACTTTATAATACAACGTAATATGCAGTGTATCATTGAAAATACCTTATAATATATCGTAATTTGTAGTGTATCATTGAAAATACCATATAGTATAACGTAATATGCAGTGCATCATTGAAAATACCTTATAATATATAGTAGTTTATCATTGAAAATACGTTATAATATAACGTAATATGCAGTGTATCATTGAAAATACCATATAATATAACGTAATATGACGTGTATCATTGAAAATACCTTATAATAAAACGTAATATGCAGTGTATCATTGAAAATACCTTGGAATATATGGTAATTCTAGTCTATCAATGAAAATACCTTATAATACAACGTAATATGCAGTGTATCATTGAAAATACCTTATAATATATCGTAATTTGTAGTGTATCATTGCAAATACCATATAGTATAACGTAATATGCAGTGCATCATTGAAAATACCTTATAATATAACGTAATATGCACTGTATCATTGATAATACCTTATAATATAACGTAAAATGCAGTGTATCATTGAAAATGCTTTATGATATAACGTAATATGCAGTGTATCATTGAAAATACCTTATAATAAAACGTAATATGCAGTGTATCATTGAAAATACCTTAGAATATATGGTAATTCTAGTCTATCAATGAAAATACCTTATAATACAACGTAATATGCAGTGTATCATTGAAAATACCTTATAATAAAACGTAATATGCACTGTATCATTGAAAATACCTTATAATATATGGTAATTTGAACTGTATCAATCAAAATACCTTCTAATATATCGTAATATGCAGTGTATCATTGAAAATACCTTATAATAAAACGTAATATGCAGTGTATCATTGAAAATACCTTATAATATAACGTAATATGCAGTGTATCATTGAAAATACCATATAATATAACGTAATATGCAGTGTATCATTGAAAATACCTTATGATATAACGTAATATGCAGTGTATCATTGAAAATACGTTATGATATAACGTAATATGCAGTGTATCATTGTAAATACCTTATAATATAACGTAATATGCAGTGTATCATTGAAAATACCTTATGATATAATGTAATATGCAGTGTATCATTGAAAATACCTTATAATATATGGTAATTTGTAGTGTATCAATGAAAATACCTTATAATATAACGTAATATGCAGTGTATCATTGAAAATACCTTATAATAAAACGTAATATGCAGTGTATCATTGAAAATACCTTATAATATAACGTAATATGCAGTGTATCATTGAAAATACCTTATAATATAACGTAATATGCAGTGTATCATTGAAAATACCTTATGATATAACGTAATATGCAGTGTATCATTGAAAATACCTTATGATATAATGTAATATGCAGTGTATCATTGAAAATACCTTATAATATATGGTAATTTGTAGTGTATCAATGAAAATACCTTATAATATAACGTAATATGCAGTGTATCATTGAAAATACCATATAATATATCGTAATATGTAGTTTATCATTGAAAATACGTTATAATATAACGTAATATGCAGTGTATCATTGAAAATAACATATAATATAACGTAATATGCCGTGTATCATTGAAAATACCTTATAATAAAACGTAATATGCAGTGTATCATTGAAAATACCTTGGAATATATGGCAATTCTAGTCTATCAATGAAAATACCTTATAATACAACGTAATATGCAGTGTATCATTGAAAATACCTTATAATATATCGTAATTTGTAGTGTATCATTGAAAATACCATATAGTATAACGTAATATGCAGTGCATCATTGAAAATACCTTATAATATAACGTAATATGCACTGTATCATTGAAAATACCTTATAATATAACGTAATATGCAGTGTATCATTGAAAATACTTTATGATATAACGTAATATGCAGTGTATCATTGAAAATACCTTATAATATATCGTAATTTGTAGTGTATCAATGAAAATACCATATAGTATAACGTAATATGCAGTGCATCATTGAAAATACCTTATAATATAACGTAATATGCAGTGTATCATTGAAAATACCTTATAATATAACGTAATATGCAGTGTATCATTGAAAATACCTTATGATATAACGTAATATGCAGTGTATCATTGAAAATACCTTATGATATAACGTAATATGCAGTGTATCATTGAAAGTACCTTATGATATAACGTAATATGCAGTGTATCATTGAAAATACCTTGTAATATATCGTAATTTGTAGTGTATCATTAAAAATACCTTATAATATAACGTAATATGCAGTTTATCATTGAAAATACCTTATAATAAAACGTAATATGCAGTGTATCATTGAAAATACCTTAGAATATATGGTAATTCTAGTCTATCAATGAAAAAACCTTATAATACAACGTAATGTGCAGTGTATCATTGAAAATACCTTATAATATATCGTAATTTGTAGTGTATAATTGAAAATACCATATAGTATAACGTAATATGCAGTGCATCATTGAAAATACCTTATAATATATAGTAGTTTATCATTGAAAACATCTTATAATATAACGTAATATGCAGTGTATCACTGAAGATACATTATGATATAACGTAATATGCAGTGTATCATTGAAAATACCTTATAATAAAACGTAATATGCAGTGTATCATTGAAAATACCTTGGAATATATGGTAATTCTAGTCTATCAATGAAAATACCTTATAATACAACGTAATATGCAGTGTATCATTGAAAATACCTTATAATATATCGTAATTTGTAGTGTATCAATGAAAATACCATATAGTATAACGTAATATGCAGTGCATCATTGAAAATACCTTATAATATAACGTAATATGCAGTGTATCATTGAAAATACCATATAATATATCGTAATATGTAGTTTATCATTGAAAATACCTTATAATATATCGTAATTTGTAGTGTATCATTGAAAATACCATATAGTATAACGTAATATGCAGTGCATCATTGAAAATATCTTATAATATAACGTAATATGCACTGTATCATTGAAAATACCTTATAATATAACGTAATATGCAGTGTATCATTGAAAATACTTTATGATATAACGTAATATGCAGTGTATCATTGAAAATACCTTATAATAAAACGTAATATGCAGTGTATCATTGAAAATACCTTAGAATATATGGTAATTCTAGTCTATCAATGAAAATACCTTATAATACAACGTAATATGCAGTGTATCATTGACAATACCTTATAATATATCGTAATTTGTAGTGTATCATTGAAAATACCTTATAATATAACGTAATATGCAGTGTATCATTGAAAATACCTTATGATATAACGTAATATGCAGTGTATCATTGAAAATACCTTATGATATAACGTAATATGCAGTGTATCATTGAAAGTACCTTATGATATAACGTAATATGCAGTGTATCATTGAAAATACCTCATAATATATCGTAATTTGTAGTGTATCATTGAAAATACCATATAGTATAACGTAATATGCAGTGCATCATTGAAAATACCTTATAATATAACGTAATATGCAGTGTATCATTGAAAATACCTTATAATATAACGTAATATGCAGTGTATCATTGAAAATACCTTATAATAAAACGTAATATGCAGTGTATCATTGAAAATACCTTATAATATAACGTAATATGCAGTGTATCATTGAAAACATCTTATAATATAACGTCATATGCAGTGTATCATTGAAAATACCTTATAATATAACGTAATATGCAGTGTATCATTGAAAATACCTTATGATATAATGTAATATGCAGTGTATCATTGAAAATACCTTATAATATATGGTAATTTGTAGTGTATCAATGAAAATACCTTATAATATAACGTAATATGCAGTGTTTCATTGAAAATACCATATAATATATCGTAATATGTAGTTTATCATTGAAAATACGTTATAATATAACGTAATATGCAGTGTATCATTGAAAATACCATATAGTATAACGTAATATGCCGTGTATCATTGAAAATACCTTATAATAAAACGTAATATGCAGTGTATCATTGAAAATACCTTAGAATATATGGTAATTCTAGTCTATCAATGAAAATACCTTATAATACAACGTAATATGAAGTGTATCATTGAAAATACCTTATAATATATCGTAATTTGTAGTGTATCATTGAAAATACCATATAGTATAACGTAATATGCAGTGTTTCATTGAAAATACCTTATAATATATCGTAATATGTAGTTTATCATTGAAAATACGTTATAATATAACGTAATATGCAGTGTATCATTGAAAATACCATATAATATAACGTAATATGCAGTGTATCATTGAAAATACCTTATGATATAACGTAATATGCAGTGTATCATTGAAAATACGTTATGATATAACGTAATATGCAGTGTATCATTGTAAATACCTTATAATATAACGTAATATGCAGTGTATCATTGAAAATACCTTATGATATAATGTAATATGCAGTGTATCATTGAAAATACCTTATAATATATGGTAATTTGTAGTGTATCAATGAAAATACCTTATAATATAACGTAATATGCAGTGTATCATTGAAAATACCTTATAATAAAACGTAATATGCAGTGTATCATTGAAAATACCTTATAATATAACGTAATATGCAGTGTATCATTGAAAATACCTTATAATATAACGTAATATGCAGTGTATCATTGAAAATACCTTATGATATAACGTAATATGCAGTGTATCATTGAAAATACCTTATGATATAATGTAATATGCAGTGTATCATTGAAAATACCTTATAATATATGGTAATTTGTAGTGTATCATTGAAAATACCTTATAATATAACGTAATATGCAGTGTATCATTGAAAATACCATATAATATAACGTAATATGCCGTGTATCATTGAAAATACCTTATAATAAAACGTAATATGCAGTGTATCATTGAAAATACCTTATAATATAACGTAATATGCAGTGTATCATTGAAAATACCATATAATATATCGTAATATGTAGTTTATCATTGAAAATACCTTATAATATATCGTAATTTGTAGTGTATCATTGAAAATACCATATAGTATAACGTAATATGCAGTGCATCATTGAAAATATCTTATAATATAACGTAATATGCACTGTATCATTGAAAATACCTTATAATATAACGTAATATGCAGTGTATCATTGAAAATACTTTATGATATAACGTAATATGCAGTGTATCATTGAAAATACCTTATAATAAAACGTAATATGCAGTGTATCATTGAAAATACCTTAGAATATATGGTAATTCTAGTCTATCAATGAAAATACCTTATAATACAACGTAATATGCAGTGTATCATTGACAATACCTTATAATATATCGTAATTTGTAGTGTATCATTGAAAATACATTATAATATAACGTAATATGCAGTGTATCATTGAAAATACCTTATGATATAACGTAATATGCAGTGTATCATTGAAAATACCTTATGATATAACGTAATATGCAGTGTATCATTGAAAGTACCTTATGATATAACGTAATATGCAGTGTATCATTGAAAATACCTCATAATATATCGTAATTTGTAGTGTATCATTGAAAATACCATATAGTATAACGTAATATGCAGTGCATCATTGAAAATACCTTATAATATAACGTAATATGCAGTGTATCATTGAAAATACCTTATAATATAACGTAATATGCAGTGTATCATTGAAAATACCTTATAATAAAACGTAATATGCAGTGTATCATTGAAAATACCTTATAATATATAGTAGTTTATCATTGAAAACATCTTATAATATAACGTAATATGCAGTGTATCATTCAAAATACCTTATAATATATCGTAATTTGTAGTGTATCATTAAAAATACCTTATAATATAACGTAATATGCAGTGTATCATTGAAAATACCTCATAATATAACGTAATATGCAGTGTATCATTGAAAACATCTTATAATATAACGTCATATGCAGTGTATCATTGAAAATACCTTATAATATAACGTAATATGCAGTGTATCATTGAAAATACCTTATGATATAATGTAATATGCAGTGTATCATTGAAAATACCTTATAATATATGGTAATTTGTAGTGTATCAATGAAAATACCTTATAATATAACGTAATATGCAGTGTTTCATTGAAAATACCATATAATATATCGTAATATGTAGTTTATCATTGAAAATACGTTATAATATAACGTAATATGCAGTGTATCATTGAAAATACCATATAGTATAACGTAATATGCCGTGTATCATTGAAAATACCTTATAATAAAACGTAATATGCAGTGTATCATTGAAAATACCTTAGAATATATGGTAATTCTAGTCTATCAATGAAAATACCTTATAATACAACGTAATATGAAGTGTATCATTGAAAATACCTTATAATATATCGTAATTTGTAGTGTATCATTGAAAATACCATATAGTATAACGTAATATGCAGTGTTTCATCGAAAATACCTTATAATATATCGTAATTTGTAGTGTATCATTGAAAATACGTTATAATATAACGTAATATGCAGTTTATCATTGAAAATACCTTATAATATATCGTAATTTGTAGTGTATCATTAAAAATACCTTATAATATAACGTAATATGCAGTGTATCATTAAAAATACCTTATAATATAACGTAATATGCAGTGTATCATTGAAAATACCTCATAATATAACGTAATATGCAGTGTATCATTGAAAACATCTTATAATATAACGTCATATGCAGTGTATCATTGAAAATACCTTATAATATAACGTAATATGCAATGTATCATTGAAAATACCTTATGATATAATGTAATATGCAGTGTATCATTGAAAATACCTTATAATATATGGTAATTTGTAGTGTATCAATGAAAATACCTTATAATATAACGTAATATGCAGTGTATCATTGAAAATACCATATAATATATCGTAATATGTAGTTTATCATTGAAAATACGTTATAATATAACGTAATATGCAGTGTATCATTGAAAATACCATATAATATAACGTAATATGCCGTGTATCATTGAAAATACCTTATAATAAAACGTAATATGCAGTGTATCATTGAAAATACCTTGGAATATATGGTAATTCTAGTCTATCAATGAAAATACCTTATAATATAACGTAATATGCAGTGTATCTTTGAAAATACCTTATAATATAACGTAATATGCAGTGTATCATTGAAAATACCTTATAATAAAACGTAATATGCAGTGTATCATTGAAAATACCTTATAATATATAGTAGTTTATCATTGAAAACATCTTATAATATAACGTAATATGCAGTGTATCATTGAAAATACCTTATGATATAACGTAATGTGCAGTATATCATTGAAAATACCTTATAATATATGGTAATTTGAACTGTATCAATCAAAATACCTTCTAATATATCGTAAAATGCAGTGTATCATCGAAAATACCTTATAATATATCGTAATTTGTAGTGTATCATTGAAAATACGTTATAATATAACGTAATATGCAGTTTATCATTGAAAATACCTTATAATATATCGTAATTTGTAGTGTATCATTGAAAATACCTTATAATAAAACGTAATATGCAGTGTATCATTGAAAATACCTTGGAATATATGGTAATTCTAGTCTATCAATGAAAATACCTTATAATATAACGTAATATGCAGTGTATCATTGAAAATACCTTATAATATAACGTAATATGCAGTGTATCATTGAAAATACCTTATAATAAAACGTAATATGCAGTGTATCATTGAAAATACCTTATAATATATAGTAGTTTATCATTGAAAACATCTTATAATATAACGTAATATGCAGTGTATCATTGAAAATACCTTATGATATAACGTAATGTGCAGTATATCATTGAAAATACCTTATAATATATGGTAATTTGAACTGTATCAATCAAAATACCTTCTAATATATCGTAAAATGCAGTGTATCATCGAAAATACCTTATAATATATCGTAATTTGTAGTGTATCATTGAAAATACGTTATAATATAACGTAATATGCAATGTATCATTGAAAATACCTTATGATATAATGTAATATGCAGTGTAAAATACCTTATAATATAACGTAATATGCAGTGTATCATTAAAAATACCTTATAATATAACGTAATATGCAGTGTATCATTGAAAATACCTCATAATATAACGTAATATGCAGTGTATCATTGAAAACATCTTATAATATAACGTCATATGCAGTGTATCATTGAAAATACCTTATAATATAACGTAATATGCAATGTATCATTGAAAATACCTTATGATATAATGTAATATGCAGTGTATCATTGAAAATACCTTATAATATATGGTAATTTGTAGTGTATCAATGAAAATACCTTATAATATAACGTAATATGCAGTGTATCATTGAAAATACCATATAATATATCGTAATATATAGTTTATCATTGAAAATACTTTATAATATAACGTAATATGCAGTGTATCATTGAAAATACCATATAATATAACGTAATATGCAGTGTATCGTTGAAAATACCTTATAATAAAACGTAATATGAAGTGTATCATTGAAAATACCTTAGAATATATGGTAATTCTAGTCTATCAATGAAAAAACCTTATAATACAACGTAATATGCCGTGTATCATTGAAAATACCTTATAATAAAACGTAATTTGTAGTGTATCATTGAAAATACCATATAGTATAACGTAATATGCAGTGCATCATTGAAAATACCATATAATATAACGAAATATGCAGTGTATCATTGAAAATACCATATAATATAACGTAATATGCAGTGTATCATTGAAAATACCTTATAATATAACGTAATATGCAGTGTATCATTAAAAATACCTTATAATATAACGTAATATGCAGTGCATCATTGAAAATACCTCATAATATAACGTAATATGCAGTGTATCATTGAAAACATCTTATAATATAACGTCATATGCAGTGTATCATTGTACATACCTTATAATATAACGTAATATGCAGTGTATCATTGAAAATACCTTATGATATAATGTAATATGCAGTGTATCATTGAAAATACCTTATAATAACCGGTAATTTGTAGTGTATCAATGAAAACACCTTATAATATAACGTAATATGCAGTGTATCATTGAAAATACCATATAATATATCGTAATATGTAGTTTATCATTGAAAATACGTTATAATATAACGTAATATGCAGTGTATCATTGAAAATACCATATAATATAACGTAATATGCCGTGTATCATTGAAAATACCTTATAATAAAACGTAATATGCAGTGTATCATTGAAAATACCTTGGAATATATGGTAATTCTAGTCTATCAATGAAAATACCTTATAATACAACGTAATATGCAATGTATCATTGAAAATACCTTATAATATATCGTAATTTGTAGTGTATCATTGAAAATACCATATAGTATAACGTAATATGCAGTGCATCATTGAAAATACCTTATAATATAACGTAATATGCACTGTATCATTGAAAATACCTTATAATATAACGTAATATGCAGTGTATCATTGAAAATACTTTATGATATAACGTAATATGCAGTGTATCATTGAAAATACCTTATAATAAAACGTAATATGCAGTGTATCATTGAAAATACCTTAGAATATATGGTAATTCTAGTCTATCAATGAAAATACCTTATAATACAACGTAATATGCAGTGTATCATTGAAAATACCTTATAATATATCGTAATTTGTAGTGTATCATTGAAAATACCTTATAATATAACGTAATATGCAGTGTATCATTGAAAATACCTTATGATATAACGTAATATGCAGTGTATCATTGAAAATACCTTATGATATAACGTAATATGCAGTGTATCATTGAAAGTACCTTATGATATAACGTAATATGCAGTGTATCATTGAAAATACCTCATAATATATCGTAATTTGTAGTGTATCATTGAAAATACCATATAGTATAAAGTAATATGCAGTGCATCATTGAAAATACCTTATAATATAACGTAATATGCAGTGTATCATTGAAAATACCTTATAATATAACGTAATATGCAGTGTATCATTGAAAATACCTTATAATAAAACGTAATATGCAGTGTATCATTGAAAATACCTTATAATATATAGTAGTTTATCATTGAAAACATCTTATAATATAACGTAATATGCAGTGTATCATTGAAAATACCTTATGATATAACGTAATGTGCAGTATATCATTGAAAATACCTTATAATATATGGTAATTTGAACTGTATCAATCAAAATACCTTCTAATATATCGTAAAATGCAGTGTATCATCGAAAATACCTTATAATATATCGCAATTTGTAGTGTATCATTGAAAATACGTTATAATATAACGTAATATGCAGTGTATCATTGAAAATACCTTATAATATATCGTAATTTGTAGTGTATCATTAAAAATACCTTATAATATAACGTAATATGCAGTGTATCATTGAAAATACCTCATAATATAACGTAATATGCAGTGTATCATTGAAAATACCTTATAATATATGGTAATTTGTAATGTATCAACGAAAATACCTCATAATATAACGTAATATGCAGTGTATCATTGAAAACATCTTATAATATAACGTCATATGCAGTGTATCATTGAAAATACCTTATAATATAACGTAATATGCAGTGTATCATTGAAAATATCTTATGATATAATGTAATATGCAGTGTATCATTGAAAATACCATATAATATATCGTAATATATAGTTTATTATTGAAAATACTTTAAAATATAACGTAATATGCAGTGTATCATTGAAAATACCATATAATATAACGTAATATGCAGTGTATCATTGAAAATACCTTATAATAAAACGTAATATGAAGTGTATCATTGAAAATACCTTATGATATAATGTAATATGCAGTGTATCATTGAAAATACCTTATAATATATGGTAATTTGTAGTGTATCAATGAAAATACCTTATAATATAACGTAATATGCAGTGTTTCATTGAAAATACCTTATAATATATCGTCATATGCAGTGTATCATTCAAAATACCTTATAATATAACGTAATATGCAGTGTATCATTGAAAATACCTTATGATATAATGTAATATGCAGTGTATCATTGAAAATACCTTATAATATATGGTAATTTGTAGTGTATCAATGAAAATACCTTATAATATAACGTAATATGCAGTGTATCATTGAAAATACCATATAATATATCGTAATATATAGTTTATCATTGAAAATACTTTATAATATAACGTAATGTGCAGTGTATCATTGAAAATACCATATAATATAACGTAATATGCAGTGTATCGTTGAAAATACCTTATAATAAAATGTAATATGAAGTGTATCATTGAAAATACCTTAGAATATATGGTAATTCTAGTCTATCAATGAAAAAACCTTATAATACAACGTAATATGCCGTGTATCATTGAAAATACCTTATAATATATGGTAATTTGTAATGTATCAACGAAAATACCTCATAATATAACGTAATATGCAGTGTATCATTGAAAACATCTTATAATATAACGTCATATGCAGTGTATCATTGAAAATACCTTATAATATAACGTAATATGCAGTGTATCATTGAAAATATCTTATGATATAACGTAATATGCAGTGTATCATTGAAAATACCATATAATATATCGTAATATGTAGTTTATCATTGAAAATACGTTATAATATAACGTAATATGCAGTGTATCATTGAAAATACCATATAATATAACGTAATATGCCGTGTATCATTGAAAATACCTTATAATAAAACGTAATATGCAGTGTATCATTGAAAATACCTTGGAATATATGGTAATTCTAGTCTATCAATGAAAATACCTTATAATACAACGTAATATGCAATGTATCATTGAAAATACCTTATAATATATCGTAATTTGTAGTGTATCATTGAAAATACCATATAGTATAACGAAATATGCAGTGCATCATTGAAAATACCTTATAATATAACGTAATATGCACTGTATCATTGAAAATACCTTATAATATAACGTAATATGCAGTGTATCATTGAAAATACTTTATGATATAACGTAATATGCAGTGTATCATTGAAAATACCTTATAATAAAACGTAATATGCAGTGTATCATTGAAAATACCTTAGAATATATGGTAATTCTAGTCTATCAATGAAAATACCTTATAATACAACGTAATATGCAGTGTATCATTGAAAATACCTTATAATATATCGTAATTTGTAGTGTATCATTGAAAATACCTTATAATATAACGTAATATGCAGTGTATCATTGAAAATACCTTATGATATAACGTAATATGCAGTGTATCATTGAAAATACCTTATGATATAACGTAATATGCAGTGTATCATTGAAAATACCATATAATATATCGTAATATGTAGTTTATCATTGAAAATACGTTATAATATAACGTAATATGCAGTGTATCATTGAAAATACCTTATAATATATCGTAATTTGTAGTGTATCATTGAAAATACCTTATGATATAACGTAATATGCAGTGTATCATTGAAAATACCTTATAATATATCGTAATTTGTAGTGTATCATTAAAAATACCTTATAATATAACGTAATATGTAGTGTATCATTGAAAATACCATATAGTATAACGTAATATGCAGTGCATCATTGAAAATACCTTATAATATAACGTAATATGCAGTGTATCATTGAAAACATCTTATAATATAACGTAATATGCAGTGTATCATTGAAAATACCTTATGATATAACGTAATGTGCAGTATATCATTGAAAATACCTTATAATATATGGTAATTTGAACTGTATCAATCAAAATACCTTCTAATATATCGTAAAATGCAGTGTATCATCGAAAATACCTTATAATATATCGTAAATTGTAGTGTATCATTGAAAATACGTTATAATATAACGTAATATGCAGTGTATCATTGAAAATACCTTATAATATATCGTAATTTGTAGTGTATCATTAAAAATACCTTATAATATATAGTAGTTTATCATTGAAAATACCTTATAATATAACGTAATATGCAGTGTATCATTGAAAATACCTTATGATATAACGTAATGTGCAGTATATCATTGAAAATACCTTATAATATATGGTAATTTGAACTGTATCAATCAAAATACCTTCTAATATATCGTAAAATGCAGTGTATCATCGAAAATACCTTATAATATATCGTAATTTGTAGTGTATCATTGAAAATACGTTATAATATAACGTAATATGCAGTGTATCATTGAAAATACCTTATAATATATCGTAATTTGTAGTGTATCATTAAAAATACCTTATAATATAACGTAATATGCAGTGTATCATTGAAAATACCTCATAATATAACGTAATATGCAGTGTATCATTGAAAATACCTTATAATATATGGTAATTTGTAATGTATCAACGAAAATACCTTATAATATAACGTAATATGCAGTGTATCATTGAAAATACCTTATAATATAACGTAATATGCAGTGTATCATTGAAAATACCTTATAATAAAACGTAATATGCAGTGTATCATTGAAAATACCTTATAATATATAGTAGTTTATCATTGAAAACATCTTATAATATAACGTAATATGCAGTGTATCATTGAAAATACCTTATGATATAACGTAATGTGCAGTATATCATTGAAAATACCTTATAATATATGGTAATTTGAACTGTATCAATCAAAATACCTTCTAATATATCGTAAAATGCAGTGTATCATCGAAAATACCTTATAATATATCGTAATTTGTAGTGTATCATTGAAAATACGTTATAATATAACGTAATATGCAGTTTATCATTGAAAATACCTTATAATATATCGTAATTTGTAGTGTATCATTAAAAATACCTTATAATATAACGTAATATGCAGTGTATCATTAAAAATACCTTATAATATAACGTAATATGCAGTGTATCATTGAAAATACCTCATAATATAACGTAATATGCAGTGTATCATTGAAAACATCTTATAATATAACGTCATATGCAGTGTATCATTGAAAATACCTTATAATATAACGTAATATGCAATGTATCATTGAAAATACCTTATGATATAATGTAATATGCAGTGTATCATTGAAAATACCTTATAATATATGGTAATTTGTAGTGTATCAATGAAAATACCTTATAATATAACGTAATATGCAGTGTATCATTGAAAATACCATATAATATATCGTAATATGTAGTTTATCATTGAAAATACCTTATGATATAACGTAATGTGCAGTATATCATTGAAAATACCTTATAATATATGGTAATTTGAACTGTATCAATCAAAATACCTTCTAATATATCGTAAAATGCAGTGTATCATCGAAAATACCTTATAATATATCGTAATTTGTAGTGTATCATTGAAAATACGTTATAATATAACGTAATATGCAGTTTATCATTGAAAATACCTTATAATATATCGTAATTTGTAGTGTATCATTGAAAATACCTTATAATAAAACGTAATATGCAGTGTATCATTGAAAATACCTTGGAATATATGGTAATTCTAGTCTATCAATGAAAATACCTTATAATATAACGTAATATGCAGTGTATCATTGAAAATACCTTATAATATAACGTAATATGCAGTGTATCATTGAAAATACCTTATAATAAAACGTAATATGCAGTGTATCATTGAAAATACCTTATAATATATAGTAGTTTATCATTGAAAACATCTTATAATATAACGTAATATGCAGTGTATCATTGAAAATACCTTATGATATAACGTAATGTGCAGTATATCATTGAAAATACCTTATAATATATGGTAATTTGAACTGTATCAATCAAAATACCTTCTAATATATCGTAAAATGCAGTGTATCATCGAAAATACCTTATAATATATCGTAATTTGTAGTGTATCATTGAAAATACGTTATAATATAACGTAATATGCAGTTTATCATTGAAAATACCTTATAATATATCGTAATATGCAGTGTATCATTGAAAATACCTCATAATATAACGTAATATGCAGTGTATCATTGAAAACATCTTATAATATAACGTCATATGCAGTGTATCATTGAAAATACCTTATAATATAACGTAATATGCAATGTATCATTGAAAATACCTTATGATATAATGTAATATGCAGTGTATCATTGAAAATACCTTATAATATATGGTAATTTGTAGTGTATCAATGAAAATACCTTATAATATAACGTAATATGCAGTGTATCATTGAAAATACCATATAATATATCGTAATATGTAGTTTATCATTGAAAATACGTTATAATATAACGTAATATGCAGTGTATCATTGAAAATACCATATAATATAACGTAATATGCCGTGTATCATTGAAAATACCTTATAATAAAACGTAATATGCAGTGTATCATTGAAAATACCTTGGAATATATGGTAATTCTAGTCTATCAATGAAAATACCTTATAATATAACGTAATATGCAGTGTATCATTGAAAATACCTTATAATATAACGTAATATGCAGTGTATCATTGAAAATACCTTATAATAAAACGTAATATGCAGTGTATCATTGAAAATACCTTATAATATATAGTAGTTTATCATTGAAAACATCTTATAATATAACGTAATATGCAGTGTATCATTGAAAATACCTTATGATATAACGTAATGTGCAGTATATCATTGAAAATACCTTATAATATATGGTAATTTGAACTGTATCAATCAAAATACCTTCTAATATATCGTAAAATGCAGTGTATCATCGAAAATACCTTATAATATATCGTAATTTGTAGTGTATCATTGAAAATACGTTATAATATAACGTAATATGCAGTTTATCATTGAAAATACCTTATAATATA
Source organism: Lasioglossum lativentre (assembly GCA_916610255.1). Classification (NCBI taxonomy): domain Eukaryota; kingdom Metazoa; phylum Arthropoda; class Insecta; order Hymenoptera; family Halictidae; genus Lasioglossum; species Lasioglossum lativentre. Next base: position 27,790 of record CAKAJI010000997.1, on the reverse strand, counting down.
TCGTAATTTGTAGTGTATCATTGAAAATACCTTATAATAAAACGTAATATGCAGTGTATCATTGAAAATACCTTGGAATATATGGTAATTCTAGTCTATCAATGAAAATACCTTATAATATAACGTAATATGCAGTGTATCATTGAAAATACCTTATAATATAACGTAATATGCAGTGTATCATTGAAAATACCTTATAATAAAACGTAATATGCAGTGTATCATTGAAAATACCTTATAATATATAGTAGTTTATCATTGAAAACATCTTATAATATAACGTAATATGCAGTGTATCATTGAAAATACCTTATGATATAACGTAATGTGCAGTATATCATTGAAAATACCTTATAATATATGGTAATTTGAACTGTATCAATCAAAATACCTTCTAATATATCGTAAAATGCAGTGTATCATCGAAAATACCTTATAATATATCGTAATTTGTAGTGTATCATTGAAAATACGTTATAATATAACGTAATATGCAGTTTATCATTGAAAATACCTTATAATATATCGTAATTTGTAGTGTATCATTGAAAATACCTTATAATATAACGTAATATGCAGTGTATCATTAAAAATACCTTATAATATAACGTAATATGCAGTGTATCATTGAAAATACCTCATAATATAACGTAATATGCAGTGTATCATTGAAAACATCTTATAATATAACGTCATATGCAGTGTATCATTGAAAATACCTTATAATATAACGTAATATGCAATGTATCATTGAAAATACCTTATGATATAATGTAATATGCAGTGTATCATTGAAAATACCTTATAATATATGGTAATTTGTAGTGTATCAATGAAAATACCTTATAATATAACGTAATATGCAGTGTATCATTGAAAATACCATATAATATATCGTAATATATAGTTTATCATTGAAAATACTTTATAATATAACGTAATATGCAGTGTATCATTGAAAATACCATATAATATAACGTAATATGCAGTGTATCGTTGAAAATACCTTATAATAAAACGTAATATGAAGTGTATCATTGAAAATACCTTAGAATATATGGTAATTCTAGTCTATCAATGAAAAAACCTTATAATACAACGTAATATGCCGTGTATCATTGAAAATACCTTATAATAAAACGTAATTTGTAGTGTATCATTGAAAATACCATATAGTATAACGTAATATGCAGTGCATCATTGAAAATACCATATAATATAACGAAATATGCAGTGCATCATTGAAAATACCATATAATATAACGAAATATGCAGTGTATCATTGAAAATACGTTATAATATAACGTAATATGCAGTGTATCATTAAAAATACCTTATAATATAACGTAATATGCAGTGCATCATTGAAAATACCTCATAATATAACGTAATATGCAGTGTATCATTGAAAACATCTTATAATATAACGTCATATGCAGTGTATCATTGTACATACCTTATAATATAACGTAATATGCAGTGTATCATTGAAAATACCTTATGATATAATGTAATATGCAGTGTATCATTGAAAATACCTTATAATAACCGGTAATTTGTAGTGTATCAATGAAAACACCTTATAATATAACGTAATATGCAGTGTATCATTGAAAATACCATATAATATATCGTAATATGTAGTTTATCATTGAAAATACGTTATAATATAACGTAATATGCAGTGTATCATTGAAAATACCATATAATATAACGTAATATGCCGTGTATCATTGAAAATACCTTATAATAAAACGTAATATGCAGTGTATCATTGAAAATACCTTGGAATATATGGTAATTCTAGTCTATCAATGAAAATACCTTATAATACAACGTAATATGCAATGTATCATTGAAAATACCTTATAATATATCGTAATTTGTAGTGTATCATTGAAAATACCATATAGTATAACGTAATATGCAGTGCATCATTGAAAATACCTCATAATATAACGTAATATGCACTGTATCATTGAAAATACCTTATAATATAACGTAATATGCAGTGTATCATTGAAAATACTTTATGATATAACGTAATATGCAGTGTATCATTGAAAATACCTTATAATAAAACGTAATATGCAGTGTATCATTGAAAATACCTTATAATATATAGTAGTTTATCATTGAAAACATCTTATAATATAACGTAATATGCAGTGTATCATTGAAAATACCTTATGATATAACGTAATGTGCAGTATATCATTGAAAATACCTTATAATATATGGTAATTTGAACTGTATCAATCAAAATACCTTCTAATATATCGTAAAATGCAGTGTATCATCGAAAATACCTTATGATATAACGTAATGTGCAGTATATCATTGAAAATACCTTATAATATATGGTAATTTGAACTGTATCAATCAAAATACCTTCTAATATATCGTAAAATGCAGTGTATCATCGAAAATACCTTATAATATATCGTAATTTGTAGTGTATCATTGAAAATACGTTATAATATAACGTAATATGCAGTTTATCATTGAAAATACCTTATAATATATCGTAATTTGTAGTGTATCATTGAAAATACCTTATAATAAAACGTAATATGCAGTGTATCATTGAAAATACCTTGGAATATATGGTAATTCTAGTCTATCAATGAAAATACCTTATAATATAACGTAATATGCAGTGTATCATTGAAAATACCTTATAATATAACGTAATATGCAGTGTATCATTGAAAATACCTTATAATAAAACGTAATATGCAGTGTATCATTGAAAATACCTTATAATATATAGTAGTTTATCATTGAAAACATCTTATAATATAACGTAATATGCAGTGTATCATTGAAAATACCTTATGATATAACGTAATGTGCAGTATATCATTGAAAATACCTTATAATATATGGTAATTTGAACTGTATCAATCAAAATACCTTCTAATATATCGTAAAATGCAGTGTATCATCGAAAATACCTTATAATATATCGTAATTTGTAGTGTATCATTGAAAATACGTTATAATATAACGTAATATGCAGTTTATCATTGAAAATACCTTATAATATATCGTAATTTGTAGTGTATCATTAAAAATACCTTATAATATAACGTAATATGCAGTGTATCATTAAAAATACCTTATAATATAACGTAATATGCAGTGTATCATTGAAAATACCTCATAATATAACGTAATATGCAGTGTATCATTGAAAACATCTTATAATATAACGTCATATGCAGTGTATCATTGAAAATACCTTATAATATAACGTAATATGCAATGTATCATTGAAAATACCTTATGATATAATGTAATATGCAGTGTATCATTGAAAATACCTTATAATATATGGTAATTTGTAGTGTATCAATGAAAATACCTTATAATATAACGTAATATGCAGTGTATCATTGAAAATACCATATAATATATCGTAATATATAGTTTATCATTGAAAATACTTTATAATATAACGTAATATGCAGTGTATCATTGAAAATACCATATAATATAACGTAATATGCAGTGTATCGTTGAAAATACCTTATAATAAAACGTAATATGAAGTGTATCATTGAAAATACCTTAGAATATATGGTAATTCTAGTCTATCAATGAAAAAACCTTATAATACAACGTAATATGCCGTGTATCATTGAAAATACCTTATAATAAAACGTAATTTGTAGTGTATCATTGAAAATACCATATAGTATAACGTAATATGCAGTGCATCATTGAAAATACCATATAATATAACGAAATATGCAGTGCATCATTGAAAATACCATATAATATAACGAAATATGCAGTGTATCATTGAAAATACGTTATAATATAACGTAATATGCAGTGTATCATTAAAAATACCTTATAATATAACGTAATATGCAGTGCATCATTGAAAATACCTCATAATATAACGTAATATGCAGTGTATCATTGAAAACATCTTATAATATAACGTCATATGCAGTGTATCATTGTACATACCTTATAATATAACGTAATATGCAGTGTATCATTGAAAATACCTTATGATATAATGTAATATGCAGTGTATCATTGAAAATACCTTATAATAACCGGTAATTTGTAGTGTATCAATGAAAACACCTTATAATATAACGTAATATGCAGTGTATCATTGAAAATACCATATAATATATCGTAATATGTAGTTTATCATTGAAAATACGTTATAATATAACGTAATATGCAGTGTATCATTGAAAATACCATATAATATAACGTAATATGCCGTGTATCATTGAAAATACCTTATAATAAAACGTAATATGCAGTGTATCATTGAAAATACCTTGGAATATATGGTAATTCTAGTCTATCAATGAAAATACCTTATAATACAACGTAATATGCAATGTATCATTGAAAATACCTTATAATATATCGTAATTTGTAGTGTATCATTGAAAATACCATATAGTATAACGTAATATGCAGTGCATCATTGAAAATACCTTATAATATAACGTAACATGCACTGTATCATTGAAAATACCTTATAATATAACGTAATATGCAGTGTATCATTGAAAATACTTTATGATATAACGTAATATGCAGTGTATCATTGAAAATACCTTATAATAAAACGTAATATGCAGTGTATCATTGAAAATACCTTAGAATATATGGTAATTCTAGTCTATCAATGAAAATACCTTATAATACAACGTAATATGCAGTGTATCATTGAAAATACCTTATAATATATCGTAATTTGTAGTGTATCATTGAAAATACCTTATAATATAACGTAATATGCAGTGTATCATTGAAAATACCTTATGATATAACGTAATATGCAGTGTATCATTGAAAATACCTTATGATATAACGTAATATGCAGTGTATCATTGAAAGTACCTTATGATATAACGTAATATGCAGTGTATCATTGAAAATACCTCATAATATATCGTAATTTGTAGTGTATCATTGAAAATACCATATAGTATAACGTAATATGCAGTGCATCATTGAAAATACCTTATAATATAACGTAATATGCAGTGTATCATTGAAAATACCTTATAATATAACGTAATATGCAGTGTATCATTGAAAATACCTTATAATAAAACGTAATATGCAGTGTATCATTGAAAATACCTTATAATATATAGTAGTTTATCATTGAAAACATCTTATAATATAACGTAATATGCAGTGTATCATTGAAAATACCTTATAATATATCGTAATTTGTAGTGTATCATTAAAAATACCTTATAATATAACGTAATATGCAGTGTATCATTGAAAATACCTCATAATATAACGTAATATGCAGTGTATCATTGAAAATACCTTATAATATATGGTAATTTGTAATGTATCAACGAAAATACCTCATAATATAACGTAATATGCAGTGTATCATTGAAAACATCTTATAATATAACGTCATATGCAGTGTATCATTGAAAATACCTTATAATATAACGTAATATGCAGTGTATCATTGAAAATATCTTATGATATAATGTAATATGCAGTGTATCATTGAAAATACCATATAATATATCGTAATATATAGTTTATTATTGAAAATACTTTAAAATATAACGTAATATGCAGTGTATCATTGAAAATACCATATAATATAACGTAATATGCAGTGTATCATTGAAAATACCTTATAATAAAACGTAATATGAAGTGTATCATTGAAAATACCTTATGATATAATGTAATATGCAGTGTATCATTGAAAATACCTTATAATATATGGTAATTTGTAGTGTATCAATGAAAATACCTTATAATATAACGTAATATGCAGTGTTTCATTGAAAATACCTTATAATATATCGTCATATGCAGTGTATCATTCAAAATACCTTATAATATAACGTAATATGCAGTGTATCATTGAAAATACCTTATGATATAATGTAATATGCAGTGTATCATTGAAAATACCTTATAATATATGGTAATTTGTAGTGTATCAATGAAAATACCTTATAATATAACGTAATATGCAGTGTATCATTGAAAATACCATATAATATATCGTAATATATAGTTTATCATTGAAAATACTTTATAATATAACGTAATGTGCAGTGTATCATTGAAAATACCATATAATATAACGTAATATGCAGTGTATCGTTGAAAATACCTTATAATAAAACGTAATATGAAGTGTATCATTGAAAATACCTTAGAATATATGGTAATTCTAGTCTATCAATGAAAAAACCTTATAATACAACGTAATATGCCGTGTATCATTGAAAATACCTTATAATATATGGTAATTTGTAATGTATCAACGAAAATACCTCATAATATAACGTAATATGCAGTGTATCATTGAAAACATCTTATAATATAACGTCATATGCAGTGTATCATTGAAAATACCTTATAATATAACGTAATATGCAGTGTATCATTGAAAATATCTTATGATATAATGTAATATGCAGTGTATCATTGAAAATACCATATAATATATCGTAATATATAGTTTATTATTGAAAATACTTTAAAATATAACGTAATATGCAGTGTATCATTGAAAATACCATATAATATAACGTAATATGCAGTGTATCATTGAAAATACCTTATAATAAAACGTAATATGAAGTGTATCATTGAAAATACATTATGATATAACGTAATATGCAGTTTATCATTGAAAATACCTTATAATATATCGTAATTTGTAGTGTATCATTAAAAATACCTTATAATATAACGTAATATGCAGTGTATCATTAAAAATACCTTATAATATAACGTAATATGCAGTGTATCATTGAAAATACCTCATAATATAACGTAATATGCAGTGTATCATTGAAAACATCTTATAATATAACGTCATATGCAGTGTATCATTGAAAATACCTTATAATATAACGTAATATGCAATGTATCATTGAAAATACCTTATGATATAATGTAATATGCAGTGTATCATTGAAAATACCTTATAATATATGGTAATTTGTAGTGTATCAATGAAAATACCTTATAATATAACGTAATATGCAGTGTATCATTGAAAATACCATATAATATATCGTAATATATAGTTTATCATTGAAAATACTTTATAATATAACGTAATATGCAGTGTATCATTGAAAATACCATATAATATAACGTAATATGCAGTGTATCGTTGAAAATACCTTATAATAAAACGTAATATGAAGTGTATCATTGAAAATACCTTAGAATATATGGTAATTCTAGTCTATCAATGAAAAAACCTTATAATACAACGTAATATGCCGTGTATCATTGAAAATACCTTATAATAAAACGTAATTTGTAGTGTATCATTGAAAATACCATATAGTATAACGTAATATGCAGTGCATCATTGAAAATACCATATAATATAACGAAATATGCAGTGCATCATTGAAAATACCATATAATATAACGAAATATGCAGTGTATCATTGAAAATACGTTATGATATAACGTAATATGCAGTGTATCATTGAAAATACCTTATAATATATCGTAATTTGTAGTGTATCATTAAAAATACCTTATAATATAACGTAATATGCAGTGCATCATTGAAAATACCTCATAATATAACGTAATATGCAGTGTATCATTGAAAACATCTTATAATATAACGTCATATGCAGTGTATCATTGTACATACCTTATAATATAACGTAATATGCAGTGTATCATTGAAAATACCTTATGATATAATGTAATATGCAGTGTATCATTGAAAATACCTTATAATATATGGTAATTTGTAGTGTATCAATGAAAACACCTTATAATATAACGTAATATGCAGTGTATCATTGAAAATACCATATAATATATCGTAATATGTAGTTTATCATTGAAAATACGTTATAATATTACGTAATATGCAGTGTATCATTGAAAATACCATATAATATAACGTAATATGCCGTGTATCATTGAAAATACCTTATAATAAAACGTAATATGCAGTGTATCATTGAAAATACCTTGGAATATATGGTAATTCTAGTCTATCAATGAAAATACCTTATAATACAACGTAATATGCAATGTATCATTGAAAATACCTTATAATATATCGTAATTTGTAGTGTATCATTGAAAATACCATATAGTATAACGTAATATGCAGTGCATCATTGAAAATACCTTATAATATAACGTAATATGCACTGTATCATTGAAAATACCTTATAATATAACGTAATATGCAGTGTATCATTGAAAATACTTTATGATATAACGTAATATGCAGTGTATCATTGAAAATACCTTATAATAAAACGTAATATGCAGTGTATCATTGAAAATACCTTAGAATATATGGTAATTCTAGTCTATCAATGAAAATACCTTATAATACAACGTAATATGCAGTGTATCATTGAAAATACCTTATAATATATCGTAATTTGTAGTGTATCATTGAAAATACCTTATAATATAACGTAATATGCAGTGTATCATTGAAAATACCTTATGATATAACGTAATATGCAGTGTATCATTGAAAATACCTTATGATATAACGTAATATGCAGTGTATCATTGAAAATACCATATAATATATCGTAATATGTAGTTTATCATTGAAAATACGTTATAATATAACGTAATATGCAGTGTATCATTGAAAATACCTTATAATATATCGTAATTTGTAGTGTATCATTGAAAATACCTTATGATATAACGTAATATGCAGTGTATCATTGAAAATACCTTATAATATATCGTAATTTGTAGTGTATCATTAAAAATACCTTATAATATAACGTAATATGTAGTGTATCATTGAAAATACCATATAGTATAACGTAATATGCAGGGCATCATTGAAAATACCTTATAATATAACGTAATATGCAGTGTATCATTGAAAATACCTTATAATATAACGTAATATGCATTGTATCATTGAAAATACCTTATAATAAAACGTAATATGCAGTGTATCATTGAAAATACCTTATAATATATAGTAGTTTATCATTGAAAACATCTTATAATATAACGTAATATGCAGTGTATCATTGAAAATACCTTATGATATAACGTAATGTGCAGTATATCATTGAAAATACCTAATAATATATGGTAATTTGAACTGTATCAATCAAAATACCTTCTAATATATCGTAAAATGCAGTGTATCATCGAAAATACCTTATAATATATCGTAAATTGTAGTGTATCATTGAAAATACGTTATAATATAACGTAATATGCAGTGTATCATTGAAAATACCTTATAATATATCGTAATTTGTAGTGTATCATTAAAAATACCTTATAATATATAGTAGTTTATCATTGAAAATACCTTATAATATAACGTAATATGCAGTGTATCATTGAAAATACCTTATGATATAACGTAATGTGCAGTATATCATTGAAAATACCTTATAATATATGGTAATTTGAACTGTATCAATCAAAATACCTTCTAATATATCGTAAAATGCAGTGTATCATCGAAAATACCTTATAATATATCGTAATTTGTAGTGTATCATTGAAAATACGTTATAATATAACGTAATATGCAGTGTATCATTGAAAATACCTTATAATATATCGTAATTTGTAGTGTATCATTAAAAATACCTTATAATATAACGTAATATGCAGTGTATCATTGAAAATACCTCATAATATAACGTAATATGCAGTGTATCATTGAAAATACCTTATAATATATGGTAATTTGTAATGTATCAACGAAAATACCTCATAATATAACGTAATATGCAGTGTATCATTGAAAACATCTTATAATATAACGTCATATGCAGTGTATCATTGAAAATACCTTATAATATAACGTAATATGCAGTGTATCATTGAAAATATCTTATGATATAATGTAATATGCAGTGTATCATTGAAAATACCATATAATATATCGTAATATATAGTTTATCATTGAAAATACTTTATAATATAACGTAATATGCAGTGTATCATTGAAAATACCATATAATATAACGTAATATGCAGTGTATCGTTGAAAATACCTTATAATAAAACGTAATATGAAGTGTATCATTGAAAATACCTTAGAATATATGGTAATTCTAGTCTATCAATGAAAAAACCTTATAATACAACGTAATATGCCGTGTATCATTGAAAATACCTTATAATAAAACGTAATTTGTAGTGTATCATTGAAAATACCATATAGTATAACGTAATATGCAGTGCATCATTGAAAATACCATATAATATAACGAAATATGCAGTGCATCATTGAAAATACCATATAATATAACGAAATATGCAGTGTATCATTGAAAATACGTTATAATATAACGTAATATGCAGTGTATCATTGAAAATACCTTATAATATATCGTAATTTGTAGTGTATCAATGAAAATACCTTATAATATAACGTAATATGCAGTGTTTCATTGAAAATACCATATAATATATCGTAATTTGTAGTGTATCATTGAAAATACGTTATAATATAACGTAATATGCAGTGTATCATTGAAAATACCTTATAATATATCGTAATTTGTAGTGTATCATTAAAAATACCTTATAATATAACGTAATATGCAGTGTATCATTGAAAATACCTCATAATATAACGTAATATGCAGTGTATCATTGAAAATACCTTATAATATATGGTAATTTGTAATGTATCAACGAAAATACCTCATAATATAACGTAATATGCAGTGTATCATTGAAAACATCTTATAATATAACGTAATATGCAGTGTATCATTGAAAATACCATATAATATAACGTAATATGCAGTGTATCGTTGAAAATACCTTATAATAAAACGTAATATGAAGTGTATCATTGAAAATACCTTAGAATATATGGTAATTCTAGTCTATCAATGAAAAAACCTTATAATACAACGTAATATGCCGTGTATCATTGAAAATACCTTATAATAAAACGTAATTTGTAGTGTATCATTGAAAATACCATATAGTATAACGTAATATGCAGTGCATCATTGAAAATACCATATAATATAACGAAATATGCAGTGCATCATTGAAAATACCATATAATATAACGAAATATGCAGTGTATCATTGAAAATACGTTATAATATAACGTAATATGCAGTGTATCATTGAAAATACCTTATAATATATCGTAATTTGTAGTGTATCAATGAAAATACCTTATAATATAACGTAATATGCAGTGTTTCATTGAAAATACCATATAATATATCGTAATTTGTAGTGTATCATTGAAAATACGTTATAATATAACGTAATATGCAGTGTATCATTGAAAATACCTTATAATATATCGTAATTTGTAGTGTATCATTAAAAATACCTTATAATATAACGTAATATGCAGTGTATCATTGAAAATACCTCATAATATAACGTAATATGCAGTGTATCATTGAAAATACCATATAATATATCGTAATATATAGTTTATTATTGAAAATACTTTAAAATATAACGTAATATGCAGTGTATCATTGAAAATACCATATAATATAACGTAATATGCAGTGTATCATTGAAAATACCTTATAATAAAACGTAATATGAAGTGTATCATTGAAAATACCTTATGATATAATGTAATATGCAGTGTATCATTGAAAATACCTTATAATATATGGTAATTTGTAGTGTATCAATGAAAATACCTTATAATATAACGTAATATGCAGTGTTTCATTGAAAATACCTTATAATATATCGTCATATGCAGTGTATCATTCAAAATACCTTATAATATAACGTAATATGCAGTGTATCATTGAAAATACCTTATGATATAATGTAATATGCAGTGTATCATTGAAAATACCTTATAATATATGGTAATTTGTAGTGTATCAATGAAAATACCTTATAATATAACGTAATATGCAGTGTATCATTGAAAATACCATATAATATATCGTAATATATAGTTTATCATTGAAAATACTTTATAATATAACGTAATGTGCAGTGTATCATTGAAAATACCATATAATATAACGTAATATGCAGTGTATCGTTGAAAATACCTTATAATAAAACGTAATATGAAGTGTATCATTGAAAATACCTTAGAATATATGGTAATTCTAGTCTATCAATGAAAAAACCTTATAATACAACTTAATATGCCGTGTATCATTGAAAATACCTTATAATATATGGTAATTTGTAATGTATCAACGAAAATACCTCATAATATAACGTAATATGCAGTGTATCATTGAAAACATCTTATAATATAACGTCATATGCAGTGTATCATTGAAAATACCTTATAATATAACGTAATATGCAGTGTATCATTGAAAATATCTTATGATATAATGTAATATGCAGTGTATCATTGAAAATACCATATAATATATCGTAATATATAGTTTATCATTGAAAATACTTTATAATATAACGTAATATGCAGTGTATCATTGAAAATACCATATAATATAACGTAATATGCAGTGTATCGTTGAAAATACCTTATAATAAAACGTAATATGAAGTGTATCATTGAAAATACCTTAGAATATATGGTAATTCTAGTCTATCAATGAAAAAACCTTATAATACAACGTAATATGCCGTGTATCATTGAAAATACCTTATAATAAAACGTAATTTGTAGTGTATCATTGAAAATACCATATAGTATAACGTAATATGCAGTGCATCATTGAAAATACCATATAATATAACGAAATATGCAGTGCATCATTGAAAATACCATATAATATAACGAAATATGCAGTGTATCATTGAAAATACGTTATAATATAACGTAATATGCAGTGTATCATTGAAAATACCTTATAATATATCGTAATTTGTAGTGTATCAATGAAAATACCTTATAATATAACGTAATATGCAGTGTTTCATTGAAAATACCATATAATATATCGTAATTTGTAGTGTATCATTGAAAATACGTTATAATATAACGTAATATGCAGTGTATCATTGAAAATACCTTATAATACATCGTAATTTGTAGTGTATCATTAAAAATACCTTATAATATAACGTAATATGCAGTGTATCATTGAAAATACCTCATAATATAACGTAATATGCAGTGTATCATTGAAAATACCTTATAATATATGGTAATTTGTAATGTATCAACGAAAATACCTCATAATATAACGTAATATGCAGTGTATCATTGAAAACATCTTATAATATAACGTCATATGCAGTGTATCATTGAAAATACCTTATAATAAAACGTAATATGCAGTGTATCATTGAAAATACCTTAGAATATATGGTAATTCTAGTCTATCAATGAAAATACCTTATAATACAACGTAATATGCAGTGTATCATTGAAAATACCTTATAATATATCGTAATTTGTAGTGTATCATTGAAAATACCTTATAATATAACGTAATATGCAGTGTATCATTGAAAATACCTTATGATATAACGTAATATGCAGTGTATCATTGAAAATACCTTATGATATAACGTAATATGCAGTGTATCATTGAAAGTACCTTATGATATAACGTAATATGCAGTGTATCATTGAAAATACCTCATAATATATCGTAATTTGTAGTGTATCATTGAAAATACCATATAGTATAACGTAATATGCAGTGCATCATTGAAAATACCTTATAATATAACGTAATATGCAGTGTATCATTGAAAATACCTTATAATATAACGTAATATGCAGTGTATCATTGAAAATACCATATAATATAACGTAATATGCAGTGTATCATTGAAAATACCTTATAATAAAACGTAATATGAAGTGTATCATTGAAAATACCTTATGATATAATGTAATATGCAGTGTATCATTGAAAATACCTTATAATATATGGTAATTTGTAGTGTATCATTGAAAATACCTTATAATATATCGTAATTTGTAGTGTATCATTAAAAATACCTTATAATATAACGTAATATGCAGTGTATCATTGAAAATACCTCATAATATAACGTAATATGCAGTGTATCATTGAAAATACCTTATAATATATGGTAATTTGTAATGTATCAACGAAAATACCTCATAATATAACGTAATATGCAGTGTATCATTGAAAACATCTTATAATATAACGTCATATGCAGTGTATCATTGAAAATACCTTATAATATAACGTAATATGCAGTGTATCATTGAAAATATCTTATGATATAATGTAATATGCAGTGTATCATTGAAAATACCATATAATATATCGTAATATATAGTTTATTATTGAAAATACTTTAAAATATAACGTAATATGCAGTGTATCATTGAAAATACCATATAATATAACGTAATATGCAGTGTATCATTGAAAATACCTTATAATAAAACGTAATATGAAGTGTATCATTGAAAATACCTTATGATATAATGTAATATGCAGTGTATCATTGAAAATACCTTATAATATATGGTAATTTGTAGTGTATCAATGAAAATACCTTATAATATAACGTAATATGCAGTGTTTCATTGAAAATACCTTATAATATATCGTCATATGCAGTGTATCATTCAAAATACCTTATAATATAACGTAATATGCAGTGTATCATTGAAAATACCTTATGATATAATGTAATATGCAGTGTATCATTGAAAATACCTTATAATATATGGTAATTTGTAGTGTATCAATGAAAATACCTTATAATATAACGTAATATGCAGTGTATCATTGAAAATACCATATAATATATCGTAATATATAGTTTATCATTGAAAATACTTTATAATATAACGTAATGTGCAGTGTATCATTGAAAATACCATATAATATAACGTAATATGCAGTGTATCGTTGAAAATACCTTATAATAAAACGTAATATGAAGTGTATCATTGAAAATACCTTAGAATATATGGTAATTCTAGTCTATCAATGAAAAAACCTTATAATACAACGTAATATGCCGTGTATCATTGAAAATACCTTATAATATATGGTAATTTGTAATGTATCAACGAAAATACCTCATAATATAACGTAATATGCAGTGTATCATTGAAAACATCTTATAATATAACGTCATATGCAGTGTATCATTGAAAATACCTTATAATATAACGTAATATGCAGTGTATCATTGAAAATACCTTATAATATAACGTAATATGCAGTGTATCATTGAAAATATCTTATGATATAATGTAATATGCAGTGTATCATTGAAAATACCATATAATATATCGTAATATATAGTTTATCATTGAAAATACTTTATAATATAACGTAATATGCAGTGTATCATTGAAAATACCATATAATATAACGTAATATGCAGTGTATCGTTGAAAATACCTTATAATAAAACGTAATATGAAGTGTATCATTGAAAATACCTTAGAATATATGGTAATTCTAGTCTATCAATGAAAAAACCTTATAATACAACGTAATATGCCGTGTATCATTGAAAATACCTTATAATACAACGTAATTTGTAGTGTATCATTGAAAATACCATATAGTATAACGTAATATGCAGTGCATCATTGAAAATACCATATAATATAACGAAATATGCAGTGCATCATTGAAAATACCATATAATATAACGAAATATGCAGTGTATCATTGAAAATACGTTATAATATAACGTAATATGCAGTGTATCATTGAAAATACCATATAGTATAACGTAATATGCCGTGTATCAATGAAAATACCTTATAATACAACGTAATATGCAGTGTATCATTGAAAATACCTTATGATATAACGTAATATGCAGTGTATCATTGTAAATACCTTATAATATAACGTAATGTGCAGTGTATCATTGAAAATACCTTATGATATAATGTAATATGCAGTGTATCATTGAAAATACCTTATAATATATGGTAATTTGTAGTGTATCAATGAAAATACCTTATAATATAACGTAATATGCAGTGTATCATTGAAAATACCATATAATATATCGTAATATGTAGTTTATCATTGAAAATACGTTATAATATAACGTAATATGCAGTGTATCATTGAAAATACCATATAATATAACGTAATATGCCGTGTATCATGAAAATACCTTATAATAAAACGTAATATGCAGTGTATCATTGAAAATACCTTGGAATATATGGTAATTCTAGTCTATCAATGAAAATACCTTATAATACAACGTAATATGCAGTGTATCATTGAAAATACCTTATAATATATCGTAATTTGTAGTGTATCATTGAAAATACCATATAGTATAACGTAATATGCAGTGCATCATTGAAAATACCTTATAATATAACGTAATATGCACTGTATCATTGAAAATACCTTATAATATAACGTAATATGCAGTGTATCATTGAAAATACTTTATGATATAACGTAATATGCAGTGTATCATTGAAAATACCTTATAATATATCGTAATTTGTAGTGTATCATTGAAAATACCATATAGTATAACGTAATATGCAGTGCATCATTGAAAATACCTTATAATATAACGTAATATGCAGTGTATCATTGAAAATACCTTATAATATAACGTAATATGCAGTGTATCATTGAAAATACCTTATGATATAACGTAATATGCAGTGTATCATTGAAAGTACCTTATGATATAACGTAATATGCAGTGTATCATTGAAAATACCTTGTAATATATCGTAATTTGTAGTGTATCATTAAAAATACCATATAGTATAACGTAATATGCAGTGCATCATTGAAAATACCTTATAATATAACGTAATATGCAGTGTATCATTGAAAATACCTTATGATATAACGTAATATGCAGTGTATCATTGAAAATACCTCATGATATAACGTAATATGCAGTGTATCATTGAAAATACCTTGTAATATATCGTAATTTGTAGTGTATCATTGAAAATACCATATAGTATAACGTAATATGCAGTGTATCATTGAAAATACCTTATAATATAACGTAATATGCAGTGTATCATTGAAAGTACCTTATAATATAACGTAATATGCAGTGTATCATTGAAAATACCTTATGATATAACGTAATATGCAGTGTATCATTGAAAGTACCTTATGATATAACGTAATATGCAGTGTATCATTGAAAATACCTTGTAATATATCGTAATTTGTAGTGTATCATTAAAAATACCATATAGTATAACGTAATATGCAGTGCATCATTGAAAATACCTTATAATATAACGTAATATGCAGTGTATCATTGAAAATACCTTATGATATAACGTAATATGCAGTGTATCATTGAAAATACCTTATGATATAACGTAATATGCAGTGTATCATTGAAAATACCTTGTAATATATCGTAATTTGTAGTGTATCATTGAAAATACCATATAGTATAACGTAATATGCAGTGTATCATTGAAAATACCTTATAATAAAACGTAATATGCAGTGTATCATTGAAAATACCTTGGAATATATGGTAATTCTAGTCTATCAATGAAAATACCTTATAATACAACGTAATATGCAGTGTATCATTGAAAATACCTTATAATATATCGTAATTTGTAGTGTATCATTGAAAATACCATATAGTATAACGTAATATGCAGTGCATCATTGAAAATACCTTATAATATAACGTAATATGCACTGTATCATTGAAAATACCTTATAATATAACGTAATATGCAGTGTATCATTGAAAATGCTTTATGATATAACGTAATATGCAGTGTATCATTGAAAATACCTTATAATATATCGTAATTTGTAGTGTATCATTGAAAATACCATATAGTATAACGTAATATGCAGTGCATCATTGAAAATACCTTATAATATAACGTAATATGCAGTGTATCATTGAAAATACCTTATAATATAACGTAATATGCAGTGTATCATTGAAAATACCTTATGATATAACGTAATATGCAGTGTATCATTGAAAGTACCTTATGATATAACGTAATATGCAGTGTATCATTGAAAATACCTTGTAATATATCGTAATTTGTAGTGTATCATTAAAAATACCATATAGTATAACGTAATATGCAGTGCATCATTGAAAATACCTTATAATATAACGTAATATGCAGTGTATCATTGAAAATACCTTATGATATAACGTAATATGCAGTGTATCATTGAAAATACCTCATGATATAACGTAATATGCAGTGTATCATTGAAAATACCTTGTAATATATCGTAATTTGTAGTGTATCATTGAAAATACCATATAGTATAACGTAATATGCAGTGTATCATTGAAAATACCTTATAATATAACGTAATATGCAGTGTATCATTGAAAATACCTTATAATATAACGTAATATGCAGTGTATCATTGAAAATACCTTATGATATAACGTAATATGCAGTGTATCATTGAAAGTACCTTATGATATAACGTAATATGCAGTGTATCATTGAAAATACCTTGTAATATATCGTAATTTGTAGTGTATCATTAAAAATACCATATAGTATAACGTAATATGCAGTCCATCATTGAAAATACCTTATAATATAACGTAATATGCAGTGTATCATTGAAAATACCTTATGATATAACGTAATATGCAGTGTATCATTGAAAATACCTTATGATATAACGTAATATGCAGTGTATCATTGAAAATACCTTGTAATATATCGTAATTTGTAGTGTATCATTGAAAATACCATATAGTATAACGTAATATGCAGTGTATCATTGAAAATACCTTATAATAAAACGTAATATGCAGTGTATCATTGAAAATACCTTGGAATATATGGTAATTCTAGTCTATCAATGAAAATACCTTATAATACAACGTAATATGCAGTGTATCATTGAAAATACCTTATAATATATCGTAATTTGTAGTGTATCATTGAAAATACCATATAGTATAACGTAATATGCAGTGCATCATTGAAAATACCTTATAATATAACGTAATATGCACTGTATCATTGAAAATACCTTATAATATAACGTAATATGCAGTGTATCATTGAAAATGCTTTATGATATAACGTAATATGCAGTGTATCATTGAAAATACCTTATAATAAAACGTAATATGCAGTGTATCATTGAAAATACCTTAGAATATATGGTAATTCTAGTCTATCAATGAAAATACCTTATAATACAACGTAATATGCAGTGTATCATTGAAAATACCTTATAATAAAACGTAATATGCACTGTATCATTGAAAATACCTTATAATATAACGTAATATGCAGTGTATCATTGAAAATACCTTATAATATAACGTAATATGCAGTGTATCATTGAAAATACCTTAGAATATATGGTAATTCTAGTCTATCAATGAAAATACCTTATAATACAACGTAATATGCAGTGTATCATTGAAAATACCTTATAATAAAACGTAATATGCAGTGTGTCATTGAAAATACCTTGGAATATATGGTAATTCTAGTCTATCAATGAAAATACCTTATAATACAACGTAATATGCAGTGTATCATTGAAAATACCTTATAATATATCGTAATTTGTAGTGTATCATTGAAAATACCATATAGTATAACGTAATATGCAGTGCATCATTGAAAATACCTTATAATATAACGTAATATGCACTGTATCATTGAAAATACCTTATAATATAACGTAATATGCCGTGTATCATTGAAAATACCTTATAATAAAACGTAACATGCAGTGTATCATTGAAAATACCTTAGAATATATGGTAATTCTAGTCTCTCAATGAAAATACCTTATAATACAACGTAATATGAAGTGTATCATTGAAAATACCTTATAATATATCGTAATTTGTAGTGTATCATTGAAAATACCATATAGTATAACGTAATATGCAGTGTTTCATTGAAAATACCTTATAATATATCGTAGTATGTAGTTTATCATTGAAACTACGTTATAATATAACGTAATATGCAGTGTATCATTGAAAATACCATATAGTATAACGTAATATGCCGTGTATCAATGAAAATACCTTATAATACAACGTAATATGCAGTGTATCATTGAAAATTCCTTATGATATAACGTAATATGCAGTGTATCATTGTAAATACCTTATAATATAACGTAATATGCAGTGTATCATTGAAAATACCTTATGATATAATGTAATATGCAGTGTATCATTGAAAATACCTTATAATATATGGTAATTTGTAGTGTATCAATGAAAATACCTTATAATATAACGTAATATGCAGTGTATCATTGAAAATACCATATAATATATCGTAATATGTAGTTTATCATTGAAAATACGTTATAATATAACGTAATATGCAGTGTATCATTGAAAATACCATATAATATAACGTAATATGCCGTGTATCATTGAAAATACCTTATGATATAACGTAATATGCAGTGTATCATTGAAAGTACCTTATGATATAACGTAATATGCAGTGTATCATTGAAAATACCTTATAATATATCGTAATTTGTAGTGTATCATTGAAAATACCATATAGTATAACGTAATATGCAGTGCATCATTGAAAATACCTTATAATATAACGTAATATGCACTGAATCATTGAAAATACCTTATGATATAACGTAATATGCAGTGTATCATTGAAAATACCTTATGATATAACGTAATATGCAGTGTATCATTGAAAGTACCTTATGATATAACGTAATATGCAGTGTATCATTGAAAATACCTTGTAATATATCGTAATTTGTAGTGTATCATTAAAAATACCTTATAATATAACGTAATATGCAGTTTATCATTGAAAATACCTTATAATAAAACGTAATATGCAGTGTATCATTGAAAATACCTTGGAATATATGGTAATTCTAGTCTATCAATGAAAATACCTTATAATACAACGTAATATGCAGTGTATCATTGAAAATACCTTATAATATAACGTAATATGCAGTGTATCATTGAAAATACCTTATAATAAAACGTAATATGCAGTGTATCATTGAAAATACCTTATAATAAAACGTAATATGCAGTGTATCATTGAAAATACCTTGGAATATATGGTAATTCTAGTCTATCAATGAAAATACCTTATAATACAACGTAATATGCAGTGTATCATTGAAAATACCTTATAATATATCGTAATTTGTAGTGTATCATTGAAAATACCATATAGTATAACGTAATATGCAGTGCATCATTGAAAATACCTTATAATATAACGTAATATGCACTGTATCATTGAAAATACCTTATAATATAACGTAATATGCAGTGTATCATTGAAAATGCTTTATGATATAACGTAATATGCAGTGTATCATTGAAAATACCTTATGATAAAACGTAATATGCAGTGTATCATTGAAAATACCTTAGAATATATGGTAATTCTAGTCTATCAATGAAAATACCTTATAATACAACGTAATATGCATTGTATCATTGAAAATACCTTATAATAAAACGTAATATGCACTGTATCATTGAAAATACCTTATAATATAACGTAATATGCAGTGTATCATTGAAAATACCTTATAATATAACGTAATATGCAGTGTATCATTGAAAATACCTTAGAATATATGGTAATTCTAGTCTATCAATGTAAATACCTTATAATACAACGTAATATGCAGTGTATCATTGAAAATACCTTATAATATATCGTAATTTGTAGTGTATCATTGAAAATACCATATAGTATAACGTAATATGCAGTGCATCATTGAAAATACCTTATAATATAACGTAATATGCACTGTATCATTGAAAATACCTTATAATATAACGTAATATGCCGTGTATCATTGAAAATACCTTATAATAAAACGTAACATGCAGTGTATCATTGAAAATACCTTAGAATATATGGTAATTCTAGTCTATCAATGAAAATACCTTATAATACAACGTAATATGAAGTGTATCATTGAAAATACCTTATAATATATCGTAATTTGTAGTGTATCATTGAAAATACCATATAGTATAACGTAATATGCAGTGTTTCATTGAAAATACCTTATAATATATCGTAATATGTAGTTTATCATTGAAAATACGTTATAATATAACGTAATATGCAGTGTATCATTGAAAATACCATATAGTATAACGTAATATGCCGTGTATCAATGAAAATACCTTATAATACAACGTAATATGCAGTGTATCATTGAAAATTCCTTATGATATAACGTAATATGCAGTGTATCATTGTAAATACCTTATAATATAACGTAATATGCAGTGTATCATTGAAAATACCTTATGATATAATGTAATATGCAGTGTATCATTGAAAATACCTTATAATATATGGTAATTTGTAGTGTATCAATGAAAATACCTTATAATATAACGTAATATGCAGTGTATCATTGAAAATACCATATAATATATCGTAATATGTAGTTTATCATTGAAAATACGTTATAATATAACGTAATATGCAGTGTATCATTGAAAATACCATATAATATAACGTAATATGCCGTGTATCATTGAAAATACCTTATAATAAAACGTAATATGCAGTGTATCATTGAAAATACCTTGGAATATATGGTAATTCTAGTCTATCAATGAAAATACCTTATAATACAACGTAATATGCAGTGTATCATTGAAAATACCTTATAATATATCGTAATTTGTAGTGTATCATTGAAAATACCATATAGTATAACGTAATATGCAGTGCATCATTGAAAATACCTTATAATATAACGTAATATGCACTGAATCATTGAAAATACCTTATGATATAACGTAATATGCAGTGTATCATTGAAAATACCTTATGATATAACGTAATATGCAGTGTATCATTGAAAGTACCTTATGATATAACGTAATATGCAGTGTATCATTGAAAATACCTTGTAATATATCGTAATTTGTAGTGTATCATTAAAAATACCTTATAATATAACGTAATATGCAGTTTATCATTGAAAATACCTTATAATAAAACGTAATATGCAGTGTATCATTGAAAATACCTTGGAATATATGGTAATTCTAGTCTATCAATGAAAATACCTTATAATACAACGTAATATGCAGTGTATCATTGAAAATACCTTATAATATATCGTAATTTGTAGTGTATCATTGAAAATACCATATAGTATAACGTAATATGCAGTGCATCATTGAAAATACCTTATAATATAACGTAATATGCACTGTATCATTGAAAATACCTTATAATATAACGTAATATGCAGTGTATCATTGAAAATGCTTTATGATATAACGTAATATGCAGTGTATCATTGAAAATACCTTATAATAAAACGTAATATGCAGTGTATCATTGAAAATACCTTAGAATATATGGTAATTCTAGTCTATCAATGAAAATACCTTATAATACTACGTAATATGCAGTGTATCATTGAAAATACCTTATAATAAAACGTAACATGCAGTGTATCATTGAAAATACCTTAGAATATATGGTAATTCTAGTCTATCAATGAAAATACCTTATAATACAACGTAATATGAAGTGTATCATTGAAAATACCTTATAATATATCGTAATTTGTAGTGTATCATTGAAAATACCATATAGTATAACCTAATATGCAGTGTTTCATTGAAAATACCTTATAATATATCGTAATATGTAGTTTATTATTGAAAATACGTTATAATATAACGTAATATGCAGTGTATCATTGAAAATACCATATAGTATAACGTAATATGCCGTGTATCAATGAAAATACCTTATAATACAACGTAATATGCAGTGTATCATTGAAAATACCTTATGATATAACGTAATATGCAGTGTATCATTGTAAATACCTTATAATATAACGTAATATGCAGTGTATCATTGAAAATACCTTATGATATAATGTAATATGCAGTGTATCATTGAAAATACCTTATAATATATGGTAATTTGTAGTGTATCAATGAAAATACCTTATAATATAACGTAATATGCAGTGTATCATTGAAAATACCATATAATATATCGTAATATGTAGTTTATCATTGAAAATACGTTATAATATAACGTAATATGCAGTGTATCATTGAAAATACCATATAATATAACGTAATATGCCGTGTATCATTGAAAATACCTTATAATAAAACGTAATATGCAGTGTATCATTGAAAATACCTTGGAATATATGGTAATTCTAGTCTATCAATGAAAATACCTTATAATACAACGTAATATGCAGTGTATCATTGAAAATACCTTATAATATATCGTAATTTGTAGTGTATCATTGAAAATACCATATAGTATAACGTAATATGCAGTGCATCATTGAAAATACCTTATAATATAACGTAATATGCACTGTATCATTGAAAATACCTTATAATATAACGTAATATGCAGTGTATCATTGAAAATGCTTTATGATATAACGTAATATGCAGTGTATCATTGAAAATACCTTATAATAAAACGTAATATGCAGTGTATCATTGAAAATACCTTAGAATATATGGTAATTCTAGTCTATCAATGAAAATACCTTATAATACAACGTAATATGCAGTGTATCATTGAAAATACCTTATAATAAAACGTAACATGCAGTGTATCATTGAAAATACCTTAGAATATATGGTAATTCTAGTCTATCAATGAAAATACCTTATAATACAACGTAATATGAAGTGTATCATTGAAAATACCTTATAATATATCGTAATTTGTAGTGTATCATTGAAAATACCATATAGTATAACCTAATATGCAGTGTTTCATTGAAAATACCTTATAATATATCGTAATATGTAGTTTATCATTGAAAATACGTTATAATATAACGTAATATGCAGTGTATCATTGAAAATACCATATAGTATAACGTAATATGCCGTGTATCAATGAAAATACCTTATAATACAACGTAATATGCAGTGTATCATTGAAAATACCTTATGATATAACGTAATATGCAGTGTATCATTGTAAATACCTTATAATATAACGTAATATGCAGTGTATCATTGAAAATACCTTATGATATAATGTAATATGCAGTGTATCATTGAAAATACCTTATAATATATGGTAATTTGTAGTGTATCAATGAAAATACCTTATAATATAACGTAATATGCAGTGTATCATTGAAAATACCATATAATATATCGTAATATGTAGTTTATCATTGAAAATACGTTATAATATAACGTAATATGCAGTGTATCATTGAAAATACCATATAATATAACGTAATATGCCGTGTATCATTGAAAATACCTTATAATAAAACGTAATATGCAGTGTATCATTGAAAATACCTTGGAATATATGGTAATTCTAGTCTATCAATGAAAATACCTTATAATACAACGTAATATGCAGTGTATCATTGAAAATACCTTATAATATATCGTAATTTGTAGTGTATCATTGAAAATACCATATAGTATAACGTAATATGCAGTGCATCATTGAAAATACCTTATAATATAACGTAATATGCACTGTATCATTGAAAATACCTTATAATATAACGTAATATGCAGTGTATCATTGAAAATACTTTATGATATAACGTAATATGCAGTGTATCATTGAAAATACCTTATAATATATCGTAATATGCAGTGTATCATTGAAAATACCATATAGTATAACGTAATATGCAGTGCATCATTGAAAATACCTTATAATATAACGTAATATGCAGTGTATCATTGAAAATACCTTATAATATAACGTAATATGCAGTGTATCATTGAAAATGCTTTATGATATAACGTAATATGCAGTGTATCATTGAAAATACCTTATAATAAAACGTAATATGCAGTGTATCATTGAAAATACCTTAGAATATATGGTAATTCTAGTCTATCAATGAAAATACCTTATAATACAACGTAATATGCAGTGTATCATTGAAAATACCTTATAATAAAACGTAATATGCACTGTATCATTGAAAATACCTTATAATATAACGTAATATGCAGTGTATCATTGAAAATACCTTATAATATAACGTAATATGCAGTGTATCATTGAAAATACCTTAGAACATATGGTAATTCTAGTCTATCAATGAAAATACCTTATAATACAACGTAATATGCAGTGTATCATTGAAAATACCATATAATATATCGTAATATGTAGTTTATCATTGAAAATACGTTATAATATAACGTAATATGCAGTGTATCATTGAAAATACCATATAATATAACGTAATATGCCGTGTATCATTGAAAATACCTTATAATAAAACGTAATATGCAGTGTATCATTGAAAATACCTTGGAATATATGGTAATTCTAGTCAATCAATGAAAATACCTTATAATACAACGTAATATGCAGTGTATCATTGAAAATACCTTAGAATATATGGTAATTCTAGTCTATCAATGAAAATACCTTATAATACAACGTAATATGCAGTGTATCATTGAAAATACCTTATAATAAAACGTAATATGCACTGTATCATTGAAAATACCTTATAATATAACGTAATATGCAGTGTATCATTGAAAATACCTTATAATATAACGTAATATGCAGTGTATCATTGAAAATACCTTAGAATATATGGTAATTCTAGTCTATCAATGTAAATACCTTATAATACAACGTAATATGCAGTGTATCATTGAAAATACCTTATAATATATCGTAATTTGTAGTGTATCATTGAAAATACCATATAGTATAACGTAATATGCAGTGCATCATTGAAAATACCTTATAATATAACGTAATATGCACTGTATCATTGAAAATACCTTATAATATAACGTAATATGCCGTGTATCATTGAAAATACCTTATAATAAAACGTAACATGCAGTGTATCATTGAAAATACCTTAGAATATATGGTAATTCTAGTCTATCAATGAAAATACCTTATAATACAACGTAATATGAAGTGTATCATTGAAAATACCTTATAATATATCGTAATTTGTAGTGTATCATTGAAAATACCATATAGTATAACGTAATATGCAGTGTTTCATTGAAAATACCTTATAATATATCGTAATATGTAGTTTATCATTGAAAATACGTTATAATATAACGTAATATGCAGTGTATCATTGAAAATACCATATAGTATAACGTAATATGCCGTGTATCAATGAAAATACCTTATAATACAACGTAATATGCAGTGTATCATTGAAAATTCCTTATGATATAACGTAATATGCAGTGTATCATTGTAAATACCTTATAATATAACGTAATATGCAGTGTATCATTGAAAATACCTTATGATATAATGTAATATGCAGTGTATCATTGAAAATACCTTATAATATATGGTAATTTGTAGTGTATCAATGAAAATACCTTATAATATAACGTAATATGCAGTGTATCATTGAAAATACCATATAATATATCGTAATATGTAGTTTATCATTGAAAATACGTTATAATATAACGTAATATGCAGTGTATCATTGAAAATACCATATAATATAACGTAATATGCCGTGTATCATTGAAAATACCTTATAATAAAACGTAATATGCAGTGTATCATTGAAAATACCTTGGAATATATGGTAATTCTAGTCTATCAATGAAAATACCTTATAATACAACGTAATATGCAGTGTATCATTGAAAATACCTTATAATATATCGTAATTTGTAGTGTATCATTGAAAATACCATATAGTATAACGTAATATGCAGTGCATCATTGAAAATACCTTATAATATAACGTAATATGCACTGAATCATTGAAAATACCTTATGATATAACGTAATATGCAGTGTATCATTGAAAATACCTTATGATATAACGTAATATGCAGTGTATCATTGAAAGTACCTTATGATATAACGTAATATGCAGTGTATCATTGAAAATACCTTATAATA
>CAKAJI010000996.1:0-34719 GCA_916610255.1 Lasioglossum lativentre | reverse complement strand
ATATGCAGTGTATCATGGAAAATACCTTCTAATATATCGTAGTTTATCATTGAAAATACCTTATAATATAACGTAATATGCAGTGTATCATTGAAAATACCTTATAATATAACGTAATATGCAGTGTATCATTGAAAATACCTTATAATATAACGTAATATGCAGTGTATCATTGAAAATACTTTATAATATAACGTAATATGCAGTGTATCATTGAAAATACCTTATAATATAACGTAATATGCAGTGTATCATTGAAAATACCTTATAATATAACGTAATATGCAGTGTATCATTGAAAATACCTTCTAATATAACGTAATATGCAGTATATCATTGAAAATACCTTATAATATAACGTAATATGCAGTGTATCATTGAAAATACCTTATAATATAACGTAATATGCTGTGTATCATTGACAATACCTTATAATATAACGTAATATGCAGTGTATCATTGAAAATACCTTATAATATAACGTAATATGCAGTGTATCATTGAAAATACCATATAATATAACGTAATATGCAGTGTATCATTGAAAATACATTATATAATAACGTAATATGCAGTGTATCATTGAAAATACCTTATAATATAACGTAATATGCAGTGTATCATTGAAAAAACCTTCTAATATAACGTAATATGCAGTGTATCATTGAAAATACCTTATAATATAACGTAATATGCAGTGTATCATTGAGAATACCTTATAATATAACGTAATATGCAGTGTATCATTGAAAATACCTTATAATATAACGTAATATGCAGTGTATCATTGAAAATACCATATAATATAACGTAATATGCAGTGTATCATTGAAAATACCTTATAATATAACGTAATATGCAGTGTAACATAGAAAATACCATGTAATATAACGTAATATACAGTGTATCATTGAAAATACCTTATAATATAACGTAATATGCAGTGTATCATTGAAAATACCTTCTAATATGTCGTAGTTTATCATTGAAAATACCTTATAATATAACGTATTATGCAGTGTATAATTGAAACTACCTTATAATATAACGAAATATGCAGTGTATCATTGAAAATACCTTACGATATAACGTAATATGCAGTGTATCATTGAAAATACCTTACGATATATCGTAGTATGCAGTGTATCATTGAAAATACCTTATATCATATCGTAATATGCAGTGTATCATTGAAAATACCTTATAATATAACGTAATATGCAGTGTATCATTGAAAATACCTTATAATATAACGTAATATGCTGTGTATCATTGAAAATACCTTATAATATAACGTAATATGCAGTGTATCATTGAAAATACCTTATAATATAACGTAATATGCAGTGTATCATTGAAAATACCATATAATATAACGTAATATGCAGTGTATCATTGAAAATACATTATATAATAACGTAATATGCAGTGTATCATTGAAAATACCTTATAATATAACGTAATATGCAGTGTATCATTGAAAAAACCTTCTAATATAACGTAATATGCAGTGTATCATTGAAAATACCTTATAATATAACGTAATATGCTGTGTATCATTGAAAATACCTTATAATATAACGTAATATGCAGTGTATCATTGAAAATACCTTACGACATATCGTAGTATGCAGTGTATCATTGAAAATACCTTAAAATATAACGTAATATGCTGTGTATCATTGAAAATACCATGTAATATAACGTAACATACAGTGTATCATTGAAAATACCTTATAATACAACGTAATATGCAGTGTATCATTGAAAATACCTTATAATATAACGTAATATGCAGTGTATCATTGAAAATACCTTATAATATAACGTAATATGCAGTGTATCATTGAAAATACCTTATAATATAACGTAATATGCAGTGTATCATTGAAAATACCATATAATATAACGTAATATGCAGTGTATCATTGAAAATACATTATATAATAACGTAATATGCAGTGTATCATTGAAAATACCTTATAATATAACGTAATATGCAGTGTATCATTGAAAAAACCTTCTAATATAACGTAATATGCCGTGTATCATTGAAAATACCTTATAATATAACGTAATATGCAGTGTATCATTGAAAATACCTTATAATATAACGTAATATGCAGTGTATCATTGAAAATACCTTACGATATATCGTAGTATGCAGTGTATCATTGAAAATACCTTCTAATATATCGTAGTTTATCATTGAAAATACCTTATAATATAACGTAATATGCAGTGTATCATTGAAAATACCTTATAATATAACGTAATATGCAGTGTGTCATTGAAAATACCTTATAATATAACGTAGTTTATCATTGAAAATACCTTATAATATAACGTAATATGCAGTGTATCATTGAAAATACCTTATAATATAACGTAATATGCTGTGTATCATTGAAAATACATTATAATATAACGTAATATGCAGTGTATCATTGAAAATACATTATAATATAACGTAATATGCAGTGTATCATTGAAAATACCTTATAATATAACGTAATATGCAGTGTATCAGTGAAAATACCTTCTAGTATAACGTAATATGCAGTGTATCATTGAAAATACATTATAATATAACGTAATATGCAGTGTATCATTGAAAATACCTTCTAATATATCGTAGTTTATCATTGAAAATACCTTATAATATAACGTAATATGCAGTGTATCATTGAAAATACCTTATAATATAACGTAATATGCAGTGTGTCATTGAAAATACCTTATAATGTAACGTAATATGCAGTGTATCATTGAAAATACCTTATAATATAACGTAATATGCAGTGTATCATTGAAAATACCTTATAATATAACGTAATATGCAGTGTATCATTGAAAATACTATATAATATAACGTAATATGCAGTGTATCATTGAAAATACCTTATAATATAACGTAATATGCAGTGTATCATTGAAAATACCTTATAATATAACGTAATATGCAGTGTATCATTGAAAATACCATATAATATAACGTAATATGCAGTGTATCATTGAAAATACCTTCTAATATGTCGTAGTTTATCATTGAAAATACCTTATAATATAACGTAATATGCAGTGTATCATTGAAAATACCTTATAATATAACGTAATATGCTGTGTATCATTGAAAATACATTATAATATAACGTAATATGCAGTGTATCATTGAAAATACATTATAATATAACGTAATATGCAGTGTATCATTGAAAATACCTTCTAATATATCGTAGTGTATCATTGAAAATACCTTATAATATAACGTAATATGCAGTGTATCATTGAAAATACCTTATAATATAACGTAATATGCAGTGTATCATTGAAAATACCTTATAATATAACGTAATATGCAGTGTATCATTGAAAATACCTTATAATATAACGTAATATGCTGTGTATCATTGAAAATACATTATAATATAACGTAATATGCAGTGTATCAGTGAAAATACATTATAATATAACGTAATATGCAGTGTATCATTGAAAATACCTTCTAATATATCGTAGTGTATCATTGAAAATACCTTATAATATAACGTAATATGCAGTGTATCATTGAAAATACCTTATAATATAACGTAATATGCAGTGTATCATTGAAAATACCTTATAACATAACGTAATATGCAGTGTATAATTGAAAATACCTTATAATATAACGTAATATGCAGTGTATCATTGAAAATACCTTATAATATAACGTAATATGCAGTGTATCATTGAAAATACCTTATAATATAACGTAATATGCAGTGTATCATTGAAAATACCATATAATATAACGTAATATGCAGTGTATCATTGAAAATACCTTATAATATAACGTAATATGCAGTGTATCATTGAAAATACCTTATAATATAACGTAATATGCAGTGTATCATTGAAAATACCTTACGATATATCGTAGTATGCAGTGTATCATTGAAAATACCTTCTAATATATCGTAGTTTATCATTGAAAATACCTTATAATATAACGTAATATGCAGTGTGTCATTGAAAATACCATATAATTTAACGTAATATGCAGTGTATCATTGAAAATACCATATAATTTAACGTAATATGCAGTGTATCATTGAAAATACCTTATAATATAACGTAATATGCAGTGTATCATTGAAAATACCTTATGATATATCGTAGTATGCAGTGTATCATTGAAAATACCTTCTAATATATCGTAGTTTATCATTGAAAATACCTTATAATATAACGTAATATGCAGTGTATCATTGAAAATACCATATAATATAACGTAATATGCAGTGTATCATTGAAAATACCTTCTAATATATCGTAGTTTATCATTGAAAATACCTTATAATATAACGTAATATGCAGTGTATCATTGAAAATACCTTATAATATAACGTAATATGCTGTGTATCATTGAAAATACATTATAATATAACGTAATATGCAGTGTATCATTGAAAATACCTTATAATATAACGTAATATGCAGTGTATCATTGAAAATACCTTCTAATATATCGTAGTGTATCATTGAAAATACCTTATAATATAACGTAATATGCAGTGTATCATTGAAAATACCTTATAATATAACGTAATATGCAGTGTATCATTGAAAATACCTTATAATATAACGTAATATGCAGTGTATCATTGAAAATACCTTATAATATAACGTAATATGCAGTGTATCATTGAAAATACCTTATAATATAACGTAATATGCAGTGTATCATTGAAAATACCTTATAATATAACGTAATATGCAGTGTATCATTGAAAATACCATATAATATAACGTAATATGCAGTGTATCATTGAAAATACCTTATAATATAACGTAATATGCAGTGTATCATTGAAAATACCATATAATATAACGTAATATGCAGTGTATCATTGAAAATACCTTCTAATATGTCGTAGTTTATCATTGAAAATACCTTGTAATATAACGTAATATGCAGTGTATCATTGAAAATACCTTATAATATAACGTAATATGCTGTGTATCATTGAAAATACATTATAATATAACGTAATATGCAGTGTATCAGTGAAAATACATTATAATATAACGAAATATGCAGTGTATCATTGAAAATACCTTCTAATATATCGTAGTGTATCATTGAAAATACCTTATAATATAACGTAATATGCAGTGTATCATTGAAAATACCTTATAATATAACGTAATATGCAGTGTATCATTGAAAATACCTTATAACATAACGTAATATGCAGTGTATCATTGAAAATACCATGTAATATAACGTAATATACAGTGTATCATTGAAAATACCTTATAATACAACGTAATATGCAGTGTATCATTGAAAATACCTTATAATATAACGTAATATGCAGTGTATCATTGAAAATACCTTATAATATAACGTAATATGCAGTGTATCATTGAAAATACCTTATAATATAACGTAATATGCAGTGTATCATTGAAAATACCATATAATATAACGTAATATGCAGTGTATCATTGAAAATACATTATATAATAACGTAATATGCAGTGTATCATTGAAAATACCTTATAATATAACGTAATATGCAGTGTATCATTGAAAAAACCTTCTAATATAACGTAATATGCAGTGTATCATTGAAAATACCTTATAATATAACGTAATATGCAGTGTATCATTGAAAATACCTTATAATATAACGTAATATGCAGTGTATCATTGAAAATACCTTACGATATATCGTAGTATGCAGTGTATCATTGAAAATACCTTCTAATATATCGTAGTTTATCATTGAAAATACCTTATAATATAACGTAATATGCAGTGTATCATTGAAAATACCTTATAATATAACGTAATATGCAGTGTGTCATTGAAAATACCTTATAATATAACGTAGTTTATCATTGAAAATACCTTATAATATAACGTAATATGCAGTGTATCATTGAAAATACCTTATAATATAACGTAATATGCTGTGTATCATTGAAAATACATTATAATATAACGTAATATGCAGTGTATCATTGAAAATACATTATAATATAACGTAATATGCAGTGTATCATTGAAAATACCTTATAATATAACGTAATATGCAGTGTATCAGTGAAAATACCTTCTAGTATAACGTAATATGCAGTGTATCATTGAAAATACATTATAATATAACGTAATATGCAGTGTATCATTGAAAATACCTTCTAATATATCGTAGTTTATCATTGAAAATACCTTATAATATAACGTAATATGCAGTGTATCATTGAAAATACCTTATAATATAACGTAATATGCAGTGTGTCATTGAAAATACCTTATAATGTAACGTAATATGCAGTGTATCATTGAAAATACCTTATAATATAACGTAATATGCAGTGTATCATTGAAAATACCTTATAATATAACGTAATATGCAGTGTATCATTGAAAATACTATATAATATAACGTAATATGCAGTGTATCATTGAAAATACCTTATAATATAACGTAATATGCAGTGTATCATTGAAAATACCTTATAATATAACGTAATATGCAGTGTATCATTGAAAATACCATATAATATAACGTAATATGCAGTGTATCATTGAAAATACCTTCTAATATGTCGTAGTTTATCATTGAAAATACCTTATAATATAACGTAATATGCAGTGTATCATTGAAAATACCTTACGATATATCGTAGTATGCAGTGTATCATTGAAAATACCTTCTAATATATCGTAGTTTATCATTGAAAATACCGTATAATATAACGTAATATGCAGTGTATCATTGAAAATACCTTATAATATAACGTAATATGCAGTGTATCATTGAAAATACCTTATAATATAACGTAGTTTATCATTGAAAATACCTTATAATATAACGTAATATGCAGTGTATCATTGAAAATACCTTATAATATAACGTAATATGTTGTGTATCATTGAAAATACATTATAATATAACGTAATATGCAGTGTATCATTGAAAATACCTTATAATATAACGTAATATGCAGTGTATCATG
This sequence comes from Lasioglossum lativentre, assembly GCA_916610255.1. Lineage (NCBI taxonomy): Eukaryota > Metazoa > Arthropoda > Insecta > Hymenoptera > Halictidae > Lasioglossum > Lasioglossum lativentre. The sequence continues at coordinate 27,708 of CAKAJI010000996.1, read as the reverse complement.
GAAAATACCTTCTAATATATCGTAGTTTATCATTGAAAATACCTTATAATATAACGTAATATGCAGTGTATCATTGAAAATACCTTATAATATAACGTAATATGCAGTGTATCATTGAAAATACCTTATAATATAACGTAATATGCAGTGTATCATTGAAAATACTTTATAATATAACGTAATATGCAGTGTATCATTGAAAATACCTTATAATATAACGTAATATGCAGTGTATCATTGAAAATACCTTATAATATAACGTAATATGCAGTGTATCATTGAAAATACCTTCTAATATAACGTAATATGCAGTATATCATTGAAAATACCTTATAATATAACGTAATATGCAGTGTATCATTGAAAATACCTTATAATATAACGTAATATGCTGTGTATCATTGAAATACCTTATAATATAACGTAATATGCAGTGTATCATTGAAAATACCTTATAATATAACGTAATATGCAGTGTATCATTGAAAATACCATATAATATAACGTAATATGCAGTGTATCATTGAAAATACATTATATAATAACGTAATATGCAGTGTATCATTGAAAATACCTTATAATATAACGTAATATGCAGTGTATCATTGAAAAAACCTTCTAATATAACGTAATATGCAGTGTATCATTGAAAATACCTTATAATATAACGTAATATGCAGTGTATCATTGAAAATACCTTATAATATAACGTAATATGCAGTGTATCATTGAAAATACCTTATAATATAACGTAATATGCAGTGTATCATTGAAAATACCTTCTAATATGTCGTAGTTTATCATTGAAAATACCTTATAATATAACGTATTATGCAGTGTATAATTGAAACTACCTTATAATATAACGAAATATGCAGTGTATCATTGAAAATACCTTACGATATAACGTAATATGCAGTGTATCATTGAAAATACCTTACGATATATCGTAGTATGCAGTGTATCATTGAAAATACCTTATATCATATCGTAATATGCAGTGTATCATTGAAAATACCTTATAATATAACGTAATATGCAGTGTATCATTGAAAATACCTTATAATATAACGTAATATGCTGTGTATCATTGAAAATACCTTATAATATAACGTAATATGCAGTGTATCATTGAAAATACCTTATAATATAACGTAATATGCAGTGTATCATTGAAAATACCATATAATATAACGTAATATGCAGTGTATCATTGAAAATACATTATATAATAACGTAATATGCAGTGTATCATTGAAAATACCTTATAATATAACGTAATATGCAGTGTATCATTGAAAAAACCTTCTAAAATAACGTAATATGCAGTGTATCATTGAAAATACCTTATAATATAACGTAATATGCTGTGTATCATTGAAAATACCTTATAATATAACGTAATATGCAGTGTATCATTGAAAATACCTTACGACATATCGTAGTATGCAGTGTATCATTGAAAATACCTTAAAATATAACGTAATATGCTGTGTATCATTGAAAATACCATGTAATATAACGTAATATACAGTGTATCATTGAAAATACCTTATAATACAACGTAATATGCAGTGTATCATTGAAAATACCTTATAATATAACGTAATATGCAGTGTATCATTGAAAATACCTTATAATATAACGTAATATGCAGTGTATCATTGAAAATACCTTATAATATAACGTAATATGCAGTGTATCATTGAAAATACCATATAATATAACGTAATATGCAGTGTATCATTGAAAATACATTATATAATAACGTAATATGCAGTGTATCATTGAAAATACCTTATAATATAACGTAATATGCAGTGTATCATTGAAAAAACCTTCTAATATAACGTAATATGCAGTGTATCATTGAAAATACCTTATAATATAACGTAATATGCAGTGTATCATTGAAAATACCTTATAATATAACGTAATATGCAGTGTATCATTGAAAATACCTTACGATATATCGTAGTATGCAGTGTATCATTGAAAATACCTTCTAATATATCGTAGTTTATCATTGAAAATACCTTATAATATAACGTAATATGCAGTGTATCATTGAAAATACCTTATAATATAACGTAATATGCAGTGTGTCATTGAAAATACCTTATAATATAACGTAGTTTATCATTGAAAATACCTTATAATATAACGTAATATGCAGTGTATCATTGAAAATACCTTATAATATAACGTAATATGCTGTGTATCATTGAAAATACATTATAATATAACGTAATATGCAGTGTATCATTGAAAATACATTATAATATAACGTAATATGCAGTGTATCATTGAAAATACCTTATAATATAACGTAATATGCAGTGTATCAGTGAAAATACCTTCTAGTATAACGTAATATGCAGTGTATCATTGAAAATACCTTATAATATAACGTAATATGCAGTGTATCATTGAAAATACCTTCTAATATATCGTAGTTTATCATTGAAAATACCTTATAATATAACGTAATATGCAGTGTATCATTGAAAATACCTTATAATATAACGTAATATGCAGTGTGTCATTGAAAATACCTTATAATGTAACGTAATATGCAGTGTATCATTGAAAATACCTTATAATATAACGTAATATGCAGTGTATCATTGAAAATACCTTATAATATAACGTAATATGCAGTGTATCATTGAAAATACTATATAATATAACGTAATATGCAGTGTATCATTGAAAATACCTTATAATATAACGTAATATGCAGTGTATCATTGAAAATACCTTATAATATAACGTAATATGCAGTGTATCATTGAAAATACCATATAATATAACGTAATATGCAGTGTATCATTGAAAATACCTTCTAATATGTCGTAGTTTATCATTGAAAATACCTTATAATATAACGTAATATGCAGTGTATCATTGAAAATACCTTACGATATATCGTAGTATGCAGTGTATCATTGAAAATACCTTCTAATATATCGTAGTTTATCATTGAAAATACCGTATAATATAACGTAATATGCAGTGTATCATTGAAAATACCTTATAATATAACGTAATATGCAGTGTGTCATTGAAAATACCTTATAATATAACGTAGTTTATCATTGAAAATACCTTATAATATAACGTAATATGCAGTGTATCATTGAAAATACCTTATAATATAACGTAATATGCTGTGTATCATTGAAAATACATTATAATATAACGTAATATGCAGTGTATCATTGAAAATACCTTATAATATAACGTAATATGCAGTGTATCATGGAAAATACCTTCTAATATATCGTAGTTTATCATTGAAAATACCTTATAATATAACGTAATATGCAGTGTATCATTGAAAATACCTTATAATATAACGTAATATGCAGTGTATCATTGAAAATACCTTATAATATAACGTAATATGCAGTGTATCATTGAAAATACTTTATAATATAACGTAATATGCAGTGTATCATTGAAAATACCTTATAATATAACGTAATATGCAGTGTATCATTGAAAATACCTTATAATATAACGTAATATGCAGTGTATCATTGAAAATACCTTCTAATATAACGTAATATGCAGTATATCATTGAAAATACCTTATAATATAACGTAATATGCAGTGTATCATTGAAAATACCTTATAATATAACGTAATATGCTGTGTATCATTGACAATACCTTATAATATAACGTAATATGCAGTGTATCATTGAAAATACCTTATAATATAACGTAATATGCAGTGTATCATTGAAAATACCATATAATATAACGTAATATGCAGTGTATCATTGAAAATACATTATATAATAACGTAATATGCAGTGTATCATTGAAAATACCTTATAATATAACGTAATATGCAGTGTATCATTGAAAAAACCTTCTAATATAACGTAATATGCAGTGTATCATTGAAAATACCTTATAATATAACGTAATATGCAGTGTATCATTGAAAATACCTTATAATATAACGTAATATGCAGTGTATCATTGAAAATACCTTATAATATAACGTAATATGCAGTGTATCATTGAAAATACCTTCTAATATGTCGTAGTTTATCATTGAAAATACCTTATAATATAACGTATTATGCAGTGTAGCATTGAAACTACCTTATAATATAACGAAATATGCAGTGTATCATTGAAAATACCTTACGATATAACGTAATATGCAGTGTATCATTGAAAATACCTTACGATATATCGTAGTATGCAGTGTATCATTGAAAATACCTTATATCATATCGTAATATGCAGTGTATCATTGAAAATACCTTATAATATAACGTAATATGCAGTGTATCATTGAAAATACCTTATAATATAACGTAATATGCTGTGTATCATTGAAAATACCTTATAATATAACGTAATATGCAGTGTATCATTGAAAATACCTTATAATATAACGTAATATGCAGTGTATCATTGAAAATACCATATAATATAACGTAATATGCAGTGTATCATTGAAAATACATTATATAATAACGTAATATGCAGTGTATCATTGAAAATACCTTATAATATAACGTAATATGCAGTGTATCATTGAAAAAACCTTCTAATATAACGTAATATGCAGTGTATCATTGAAAATACCTTATAATATAACGTAATATGCAGTGTATCATTGAAAATACCTTATAATATAACGTAATATGCAGTGTATCATTGAAAATACCTTACGACATATCGTAGTATGCAGTGTATCATTGAAAATACCTTAAAATATAACGTAATATGCTGTGTATCATTGAAAATACCATGTAATATAACGTAATATACAGTGTATCATTGAAAATACCTTATAATACAACGTAATATGCAGTGTATCATTGAAAATACCTTATAATATAACGTAATATGCAGTGTATCATTGAAAATACCTTATAATATAACGTAATATGCAGTGTATCATTGAAAATACCTTATAATATAACGTAATATGCAGTGTATCATTGAAAATACCATATAATATAACGTAATATGCAGTGTATCATTGAAAATACATTATATAATAACGTAATATGCAGTGTATCATTGAAAATACCTTATAATATAACGTAATATGCAGTGTATCATTGAAAAAACCTTCTAATATAACGTAATATGCAGTGTATCATTGAAAATACCTTATAATATAACGTAATATGCAGTGTATCATTGAAAATACCTTATAATATAACGTAATATGCAGTGTATCATTGAAAATACCTTACGATATATCGTAGTATGCAGTGTATCATTGAAAATACCTTCTAATATATCGTAGTTTATCATTGAAAATACCTTATAATATAACGTAATATGCAGTGTATCATTGAAAATACCTTATAATATAACGTAATATGCAGTGTGTCATTGAAAATACCTTATAATATAACGTAGTTTATCATTGAAAATACCTTATAATATAACGTAATATGCAGTGTATCATTGAAAATACCTTATAATATAACGTAATATGCTGTGTATCATTGAAAATACATTATAATATAACGTAATATGCAGTGTATCATTGAAAATACATTATAATATAACGTAATATGCAGTGTATCATTGAAAATACCTTATAATATAACGTAATATGCAGTGTATCATTGAAAATACCTTCTAGTATAACGTAATATGCAGTGTATCATTGAAAATACATTATAATATAACGTAATATGCAGTGTATCATTGAAAATACCTTCTAATATATCGTAGTTTATCATTGAAAATACCTTATAATATAACGTAATATGCAGTGTATCATTGAAAATACCTTATAATATAACGTAATATGCAGTGTGTCATTGAAAATACCTTATAATGTAACGTAATATGCAGTGTATCATTGAAAATACCTTATAATATAACGTAATATGCAGTGTATCATTGAAAATACCTTATAATATAACGTAATATGCAGTGTATCATTGAAAATACTATATAATATAACGTAATATGCAGTGTATCATTGAAAATACCTTATAATATAACGTAATATGCAGTGTATCATTGAAAATACCTTATAATATAACGTAATATGCAGTGTATCATTGAAAATACCATATAATATAACGTAATATGCAGTGTATCATTGAAAATACCTTCTAATATGTCGTAGTTTATCATTGAAAATACCTTATAATATAACGTAATATGCAGTGTATCATTGAAAATACCTTATAATATAACGTAATATGCTGTGTATCATTGAAAATACATTATAATATAACGTAATATGCAGTGTATCATTGAAAATACATTATAATATAACGTAATATGCAGTGTATCATTGAAAATACCTTCTTATATATCGTAGTGTATCATTGAAAATACCTTATAATATAACGTAATATGCAGTGTATCATTGAAAATACCTTATAATATAACGTAATATGCAGTGTATCATTGAAAATACCTTATAATATAACGTAATATGCAGTGTATCATTGAAAATACCTTATAATATAACGTAATATGCTGTGTATCATTGAAAATACATTATAATATAACGTAATATGCAGTGTATCAGTGAAAATACATTATAATATAACGTAATATGCAGTGTATCATTGAAAATACCTTCTAATATATCGTAGTGTATCATTGAAAATACCTTATAATATAACGTAATATGCAGTGTATCATTGAAAATACCTTATAATATAACGTAATATGCAGTGTATCATTGAAAATACCTTATATCATAACGTAATATGCAGTGTATAATTGAAAATACCTTATAATATAACGTAATATGCAGTGTATCATTGAAAATACCTTATAATATAACGTAATATGCAGTGTATCATTGAAAATACCTTATAATATAACGTAATATGCAGTGTATCATTGAAAATACCATATAATATAACGTAATATGCAGTGTATCATTGAAAATACCTTATAATATAACGTAATATGCAGTGTATCATTGAAAATACCTTATAATATAACGTAATATGCAGTGTATCATTGAAAATACCTTACGATATATCGTAGTATGCAGTGTATCATTGAAAATACCTTCTAATATATCGTAGTTTATCATTGAAAATACCTTATAATATAACGTAATATGCAGTGTGTCATTGAAAATACCATATAATTTAACGTAATATGCAGTGTATCATTGAAAATACCATATAATTTAACGTAATATGCAGTGTATCATTGAAAATACCTTATAATATAACGTAATATGCAGTGTATCATTGAAAATACCTTATAATATATCGTAGTATGCAGTGTATCATTGAAAATACCTTCTAATATATCGTAGTTTATCATTGAAAATACCTTATAATATAACGTAATATGCAGTGTATCATTGAAAATACCATATAATATAACGTAATATGCAGTGTATCATTGAAAATACCTTCTAATATATCGTAGTTTATCATTGAAAATACCTTATAATATAACGTAATATGCAGTGTATCATTGAAAATACCTTATAATATAACGTAATATGCTGTGTATCATTGAAAATACATTATAATATAACGTAATATGCAGTGTATCATTGAAAATACATTATAATATAACGTAATATGCAGTGTATCATTGAAAATACCTTCTAATATATCGTAGTGTATCATTGAAAATACCTTATAATATAACGTAATATGCAGTGTATCATTGAAAATACCTTATAATATAACGTAATATGCAGTGTATCATTGAAAATACCTTATAATATAACGTAATATGCAGTGTATCATTGAAAATACCTTATAATATAACGTAATATGCAGTGTATCATTGAAAATACCTTATAATATAACGTAATATGCAGTGTATCATTGAAAATACCTTATAATATAACGTAATATGCAGTGTATCATTGAAAATACCATATAATATAACGTAATATGCAGTGTATCATTGAAAATACCTTATAATATAACGTAATATGCAGTGTATCATTGAAAATACCATATAATATAACGTAATATGCAGTGTATAATTGAAAATACCTTCTAATATGTCGTAGTTTATCATTGAAAATACCTTGTAATATAACGTAATATGCAGTGTATCATTGAAAATACCTTATAATATAACGTAATATGCTGTGTATCATTGAAAATACATTATAATATAACGTAATATGCAGTGTATCAGTGAAAATACATTATAATATAACGTAATATGCAGTGTATCATTGAAAATACCTTCTAATATATCGTAGTGTATCATTGAAAATACCTTATAATATAACGTAATATGCAGTGTATCATTGAAAATACCTTATAATATAACGTAATATGCAGTGTATCATTGAAAATACCTTATAACATAACGTAATATGCAGTGTATCATTGAAAATACCATGTAATATAACGTAATATACAGTGTATCATTGAAAATACCTTATAATACAACGTAATATGCAGTGTATCATTGAAAATACCTTATAATATAACGTAATATGCAGTGTATCATTGAAAATACCTTATAATATAACGTAATATGCAGTGTATCATTGAAAATACCTTATAATATAACGTAATATGCAGTGTATCATTGAAAATACCATATAATATAACGTAATATGCAGTGTATCATTGAAAATACATTATATAATAACGTAATATGCAGTGTATCATTGAAAATACCTTATAATATAACGTAATATGCAGTGTATCATTGAAAAAACCTTCTAATATAACGTAATATGCAGTGTATCATTGAAAATACCTTATAATATAACGTAATATGCAGTGTATCATTGAAAATACCTTATAATATAACGTAATATGCAGTGTATCATTGAAAATACCTTACGATATATCGTAGTATGCAGTGTATCATTGAAAATACCTTCTAATATATCGTAGTTTATCATTGAAAATACCTTATAATATAACGTAATATGCAGTGTATCATTGAAAATACCTTATAATATAACGTAATATGCAGTGTGTCATTGAAAATACCTTATAATATAACGTAGTTTATCATTGAAAATACCTTATAATATAACGTAATATGCAGTGTATCATTGAAAATACCTTATAATATAACGTAATATGCTGTGTATCATTGAAAATACATTATAATATAACGTAATATGCAGTGTATCATTGAAAATACCTTATAATATAACGTAATATGCAGTGTATCATTGAAAATACCTTATAATATAACGTAATATGCAGTGTATCAGTGAAAATACCTTCTAGTATAACGTAATATGCAGTGTATCATTGAAAATACATTATAATATAACGTAATATGCAGTGTATCATTGAAAATACCTTCTAATATATCGTAGTTTATCATTGAAAATACCTTATAATATAACGTAATATGCAGTGTATCATTGAAAATACCTTATAATATAACGTAATATGCAGTGTGTCATTGAAAATACCTTATAATGTAACGTAATATGCAGTGTATCATTGAAAATACCTTATAATATAACGTAATATGCAGTGTATCATTGAAAATACCTTATAATATAACGTAATATGCAGTGTATCATTGAAAATACTATATAATATAACGTAATATGCAGTGTATCATTGAAAATACCTTATAATATAACGTAATATGCAGTGTATCATTGAAAATACCTTATAATATAACGTAATATGCAGTGTATCATTGAAAATACCATATAATATAACGTAATATGCAGTGTATCATTGAAAATACCTTCTAATATGTCGTAGTTTATCATTGAAAATACCTTATAATATAACGTAATATGCAGTGTATCATTGAAAATACCTTATAATATAACGTAATATGCTGTGTATCATTGAAAATACATTATAATATAACGTAATATGCAGTGTATCATTGAAAATACATTATAATATAACGTAATATGCAGTGTATCATTGAAAATACCTTCTAATATATCGTAGTGTATCATTGAAAATACCTTATAATATAACGTAATATGCAGTGTATCATTGAAAATACCTTATAATATAACGTAATATGCAGTGTATCATTGAAAATACCTTATAATATAACGTAATATGCAGTGTATCATTGAAAATACCTTATAATATAACGTAATATGCAGTGTATCATTGAAAATACCTTATAATATAACGTAATATGCAGTGTATCATTGAAAATACCTTATAATATAACGTAATATGCAGTGTATCATTGAAAATACCATATAATATAACGTAATATGCAGTGTATCATTGAAAATACCTTCTAATATGTCGTAGTTTATCATTGAAAATACCTTATAATATAACGTAATATGCAGTGTATCATTGAAAATACCTTATAATATAACGTAATATGCAGTGTATCATTGAAAATACATTATAATATAACGTAATATGCAGTGTATCATTGAAAATACATTATAATATAACGTAATATGCAGTGTATCATTGAAAATACCTTCTAATATATCGTAGTGTATCATTGAAAATACCTTATAATATAACGTAATATGCAGTGTATCATTGAAAATACCTTATAATATAACGTAATATGCAGTGTATCATTGAAAATACCTTATAACATAACGTAATATGCAGTGTATAATTGAAAATACCTTATAATATAACGTAATATGCAGTGTATCATTGAAAATACCTTATAATATAACGTAATATGCAGTGTATCATTGAAAATACCTTATAATATAACGTATTATGCAGTGTATCATTGAAAATACCATATAATATAACGTAATATGCAGTGTATCATTGAAAATACCTTATAATATAACGTAATATGCAGTGTATCATTGAAAATACCTTATAATATAACGTAATATGCAGTGTATCATTGAAAATACCTTACGATATATCGTAGTATGCAGTGTATCATTGAAAATACCTTCTAATATATCGTAGTTTATCATTGAAAATACCTTATAATATAACGTAATATGCAGTGTGTCATTGAAAATACCATATAATTTAACGTAATATGCAGTGTATCATTGAAAATACCATATAATTTAACGTAATATGCAGTGTATCATTGAAAATACCTTATAATATAACGTAATATGCAGTGTATCATAGAAAATACCTTACGATATATCGTAGTATGCAGTGTATCATTGAAAATACCTTCTAATATATCGTAGTTTATCATTGAAAATACCTTATAATATAACGTAATATGCAGTGTATCATTGAAAATACCATATAATATAACGTAATATGCAGTGTATCATTGAAAATACCTTCTAATATGTCGTAGTTTATCATTGAAAATACCTTATAATATAACGTAATATGCAGTGTATCATTGAAAATACCTTATAATATAACGTAATATGCTGTGTATCATTGAAAATACATTATAATATAACGTAATATGCAGTGTATCATTGAAAATACATTATAATATAACGTAATATGCAGTGTATCATTGAAAATACCTTCTAATATATCGTAGTGTATCATTGAAAATACCTTATAATATAACGTAATATGCAGTGTATCATTGAAAATACCTTATAATATAACGTAATATGCAGTGTATCATTGAAAATACCTTATAATATAACGTAATATGCAGTGTATCATTGAAAATACCTTATAATATAACGTAATATGCAGTGTATCATTGAAAATACCTTATAATATAACGTAATATGCAGTGTATCATTGAAAATACCTTATAATATAACGTAATATGCAGTGTATCATTGAAAATACCATATAATATAACGTAATATGCAGTGTATCATTGAAAATACCTTATAATATAACGTAATATGCAGTGTATCATTGAAAATACCATATAATATAACGTAATATGCAGTGTATCATTGAAAATACCTTCTAATATGTCGTAGTTTATCATTGAAAATACCTTATAATATAACGTAATATGCAGTGTATCATTGAAAATACCTTATAATATAACGTAATATGCTGTGTATCATTGAAAATACATTATAATATAACGTAATATGCAGTGTATCAGTGAAAATACATTATAATATAACGTAATATGCAGTGTATCATTGAAAATACCTTCTAATATATCGTAGTGTATCATTGAAAATACCATATAATATAACGTAATATGCAGTGTATCATTGAAAATACCTTATAATATAACGTAATATGCAGTGTGTCATTGAAAATACCATATAATTTAACGTAATATGCAGTGTATCATTGAAAATACCATATAATTTAACGTAATATGCAGTGTATCATTGAAAATACCTTATAATATAACGTAATATGCAGTGTATCATTGAAAATACCTTATAATATAACGTAATATGCTGTGTATCATTGAAAATACATTATAATATAACGTAATATGCAGTGTATCAGTGAAAATACATTATAATATAACGTAATATGCAGTGTATCATTGAAAATACCTTCTAATATATCGTAGTGTATCATTGAAAATACCTTATAATATAACGTAATATGCAGTGTATCATTGAAAATACCTTATAATATAACGTAATATGCAGTGTATCATTGAAAATACCTTATATCATAACGTAATATGCAGTGTATAATTGAAAATACCTTATAATATAACGTAATATGCAGTGTATCATTGAAAATACCTTATAATATAACGTAATATGCAGTGTATCATTGAAAATACCTTATAATATAACGTAATATGCAGTGTATCATTGAAAATACCATATAATATAACGTAATATGCAGTGTATCATTGAAAATACCTTATAATATAACGTAATATGCAGTGTATCATTGAAAATACCTTATAATATAACGTAATATGCAGTGTATCATTGAAAATACCTTACGATATATCGTAGTATGCAGTGTATCATTGAAAATACCTTCTAATATATCGTAGTTTATCATTGAAAATACCTTATAATATAACGTAATATGCAGTGTGTCATTGAAAATACCATATAATTTAACGTAATATGCAGTGTATCATTGAAAATACCATATAATTTAACGTAATATGCAGTGTATCATTGAAAATACCTTATAATATAACGTAATATGCAGTGTATCATTGAAAATACCTTACGATATATCGTAGTATGCAGTGTATCATTGAAAATACCTTCTAATATATCGTAGTTTATCATTGAAAATACCTTATAATATAACGTAATATGCAGTGTATCATTGAAAATACCATATAATATAACGTAATATGCAGTGTATCATTGAAAATACCTTCTAATATGTCGTAGTTTATCATTGAAAATACCTTATAATATAACGTAATATGCAGTGTATCATTGAAAATACCTTATAATATAACGTAATATGCTGTGTATCATTGAAAATACATTATAATATAACGTAATATGCAGTGTATCATTGAAAATACATTATAATATAACGTAATATGCAGTGTATCATTGAAAATACCTTCTAATATATCGTAGTGTATCATTGAAAATACCTTATAATATAACGTAATATGCAGTGTATCATTGAAAATACCTTATAATATAACGTAATATGCAGTGTATCATTGAAAATACCTTATAATATAACGTAATATGCAGTGTATCATTGAAAATACCTTATAATATAACGTAATATGCAGTGTATCATTGAAAATACCTTATAATATAACGTAATATGCAGTGTATCATTGAAAATACCTTATAATATAACGTAATATGCAGTGTATCATTGAAAATACCTTATAATATAACGTAATATGCAGTGTATCATTGAAAATACCATATAATATAACGTAATATGCAGTGTATCATTGAAAATACCTTATAATATAACGTAATATGCAGTGTATCATTGAAAATACCATATAATATAACGTAATATGCAGTGTATCATTGAAAATACCTTCTAATATGTCGTAGTTTATCATTGAAAATACCTTATAATATAACGTAATATGCAGTGTATCATTGAAAATACCTTATAATATAACGTAATATGCTGTGTATCATTGAAAATACATTATAATATAACGTAATATGCAGTGTATCAGTGAAAATACATTATAATATAACGTAATATGCAGTGTATCATTGAAAATACCTTCTAATATATCGTAGTGTATCATTGAAAATACCATATAATATAACGTAATATGCAGTGTATCATTGAAAATACCTTATAATATAACGTAATATGCAGTGTATCATTGAAAATACCTTATAACATAACGTAATATGCAGTGTATCATTGAAAATACCTTATAATATAACGTAATATGCAGTGTATCATTGAAAATACCTTATAGTATAACGTAATATGCAGTGTATCATTGAAAATACCTTATAATATAACGTAATATGCAGTGTATCATTGAAAATACCATATAATATAACGTAATATGCAGTGTATCATTGAAAATACCTTATAATATAACGTAATATGCAGTGTATCATTGAAAATACCTTATAATATAACGTAATATGCAGTGTATCATTGAAAATACCTTACGATATATCGTAGTATGCAGTGTATCATTGAAAATACCTTCTAATATATCGTAGTTTATCATTGAAAATACCTTATAATATAACGTAATATGCAGTGTGTCATTGAAAATACATTATAATATAACGTAATATGCAGTGAATCATTGAAAATACCTTATAATATAACGTAATATGCAGTGTATCATTGAAAATACCATATAATATAACGTAATATGCAGTGTATCATTGAAAATACCTTATAATATAACGTAATATGCAGTGTAACATAGAAAATACCATGTAATATAACGTAATATACAGGGTATCATTGAAAATACCTTATAATATAACGTAATATGCAGTGTATCATTCAAAATACCTTCTAATATGTCGTAGTTTATCATTGAAAATACCTTATAATATAACGTAATATGCAGTGTATCATTGAAAATACCTTATAATATAACGTAATATACAGTGTATCATTGAAAATACCTTATAATATAACGTAATATGCAGTGTATCATTGAAAATACCTTATAATATAACGTAATATGCAGTGTATCATTGAAAATACCTTACGATATATCGTAGTATGCAGTGTATCATTGAAAATACCTTCTAATATATCGTAGTTTATCATTGAAAATACCTTATAATATAACGTAATATGCAGTGTGTCATTGAAAATACATTATAATATAACGTAATATGCAGTGAATCATTGAAAATACCTTATAATATAACGTAATATGCAGTGTATCATTGAAAATACCTTATAATATAACGTAATATGCAGTGTATCATTGAAAATACCTTACAATATAACGTAATATGCAGTGTATCATTGAAAATACCTTATATCATATCGTAATATGCAGTGTATCATTGAAAATACCTTATAATATAACGTAATATGCAGTGTATCATTGAAAATACCTTATAATATAACGTAATATGCAGTGTATCATTGAAAATACCTTACAATATAACGTAATATGCAGTGTATCATTGAAAATACCTTATATCATATCGTAATATGCAGTGTATCATTGAAAATACCTTATAATATAACGTAATATGTAGTGTAACATAGAAAATACCATGTAATATAACGTAATATACAGTGTATCATTGAAAATACCTTATAATATAACGTAATATGCAGTGTATCATTGAAAATACCTTCTAATATGTCGCAGTTTATCATTGAAAATACCTTATAATATAACGTAATATGCAGTGTATCATTGAAAATACCTTATAATATAACGTAATATGCTGTGTATCATTGAAAATACAATATAATATAACGTAATATGCAGTGTATCATTGAAAATACCTTCTAATATAACGTAATATGCAGTGTATCATTGAAAATACATTATAATATAACGTAATATGCAGTGTATCATTGAAAATACCTTATAATATAACGTAATATGCAGTGTATCATTGAAAATACCTTACGATATATCGTAGTATGCAGTGTATCATTTAAAATACCTTAAAATATAACGTAATATGCTGTGTATCATTGAAAATACCTTATAATATAACGTAATATGCAGTGTATCATTGAAAATACCTTATAATATAACGTAATATGCAGTGTATCATTGAAAATACCTTACGATATATCGTAGTATGCAGTGTATCATTGAAAATACCTTAAAATATAACGTAATATGCTGTGTATCATTGAAAATACCATGTAATATAACGTAATATACAGTGTATCATTGAAAATACCTTATAATATAACGTAATATGCAGTGTATCATTGAAAATACCTTATAATATAACGTAATATGCAGTGTATCATTGAAAATACCTTCTAATATAACGTAATATGCAGTGTATCATTGAAAATACCTTATAATATAACGTAATATGCAGTGTATCATTGAAAATACCTTATAATATAACGTAATATGCAGTGTATCATTGAAAATACCTTATAATATAACTGTTACACCGTTCGCGTTGGAGCAAATGATGATTAGAGGCACCGGGATCGAGCGATAGGAGGCAAACTAAGGAGGTTCTCGATCGTGATGAATCGGAATAAAAAACTGCTTTAAACTATTGAAACCGGGTTCTCCGACTTCAAGTTCACATTTATTGCGTCAATAGGTTATACGAATCGCGTGTACTCGCTAAGGAGGTAACAGGTGATCTGATTTCGGCGCAACCGTTTTCGAAGAAATCGGGCGTGGTGAGGGGATCCCCATCACGCATACACACAACCGTACAGTGGAGACAAAGGCGCTTGTATCTCTTAACTGCCGAAAGTTGACGTTTGCGGGCATGACGCGTGACGGCTTTGTCCAGCTCGCTGATCGCGCGAATTACCATTACATATTCGTGTCTAACAACACCGCCCGCCTTGCGCGGTCGCGCAACTGAATACAGGTAGACAAAAGTGGTGAGTTTTTAACTCGCCCCATCAGTCGTATACACTCTCACCCAGACTATCATTCTCCCACGCATACTTGCACACTTCCACACCTAACATCATAAGCATAGGGTTGTCTAGGGCGTCCGAGGGAGGAGGTTAGCATCTTCCGAATAGTAGACAGAGTCGGCTGGACTGGCGAATCCTTGCTCGCTGGCGCATATAGCCGGTGCAGCATTTTCAACCGGCGAGGGTCTAGCAGCGGATATCCTTCGCCAGTGCTTGTCGTCGGTAGCTGTGCTTCCCGATGCGTACTCGTAGTAGTCCGGAACATCGGAAGCGTCTGAAGGGATTCCATAACCTCGGGAACGTTCGAGTACAAATACATTTAAAATTCCTCCTGCAACAAACTCAGTTAGTATATCTATCCGGGTTACCGACCGCACGCCAGAGGTTAAGCCACGGGTAATGAACAGATTCGCGTGATGGGTCGCCGATAGACCGAATTTTGCGTTTGTACGTCCACGACGCGAACATTGTTGTCCTTTCCCGGATACGTCTTCGTTATCCTTCCCATTTCCCAACGATTGGGGGGAAGTAGGGGGTTTTCAATGAGAACGATATCGTCTTCCTTTATTTGGGCTTTGACGATGTTCCACTTGTACCGCGACTGGAGTTCCTGCAAGTATTCGCGGGACCAGGTTTTCCACAGGAGCTCGTGGAACTTTTGTATGGTTTGCCATCTTGAGAGATGCGAGATGGGTGGATCAGTGACCGACGGGGTTGGTCGCGTATTTAGCGGTCCACCCGTTAGAAAGTGACCCGGCGTCAAGATCTCCAGGCAATCAGGGTCGTCTCGTACGCGGGTGATCGGACGCGAATTTAATGTGCCTTCGATTTTGCACAGCAACGTATTCATTTCCTCGGCAGTGGGGGTGAATGATCCGATGATTCGTCGAAGATGATGTTTCACCGATCGGACAGCTGCTTCTTGCATTCCGCCGTGATGCGGAGCGCCCGGGGGATAGAATGACCATTCTATACGTAATTCCGCGCATCGGTATTTAAATTCGGGCGAGTCGGTAACTGCGGCGAAGTCTCGTGCGACTACGCGTGCCGCGCCGACGAAATTAGTTCCGTTGTCGCTTGTGATCGTGGCTGGGACCCCTCGGCGAGAGGCGAAGCGGTCGAAAGCTGCAAGAAATGCGTCCGTGGAATAGTCATGGACCAATTCCAGGTGAATTGCGCGGGTGGCTAGGCAGATGAACACGGCTATATACGTCTTGTGTGCTTTCTTTCCGCGCCCCGCGGTTTCGCGTACCTGATATGGTCCAGCATAATCTATCCCGACGTTTGAAAACGGCGGGGAAGGACGACAGCGAGACGGCACGAGATTCTGCATTATTTGCGTAGCGGTCTCGGCACGCCATCGCGTACATTTCACGCATCGATTGATGACGCGACGGGCCGTATCTCGAATGCTCAAAATCCAATATTTTTGTCGCGTGGTGTATACGGTCAGTTGAGTGCCGCCGTGGAGTGTACGCAGGTGAGAATCCCTGATAATCAGTTCCGAGACGTGGTGTTTGGGCAGAATAATCGGGTGTTTTGTTTCCCATGGGAGGAAGGAAATTTGGAGTCTGCCACCTACGCGTAGAATACCGCATTGATCTAAGAACGGGTTAAGCCGTACTAACTTCGATCGCGTCTCTAATGTTCGTGACCCCGCGATCGCTTTGATTTCCGAGGAAAAGGAAGTCGCTTGGATAGTGCGACATAAAGATCGTTCCGCTTCACGGAGTTCGGGAACGGTCAGATACGAGTGCAGAAATTTGGTTTTCGCGCGTGTTCTGTCGATAAATCGGCGCATGTAGCCGAACACACGTATTAGCCGCGGCCAGCTGGAAGTGCGAGAGAGAGCGTCCCATTGTTCGTCGCTTGTTGTCATATGGACTGTTGTCTCGCGTTGTCCTTCTTCCGTGCTGTAGACTTGTTGTGGCGGCCAACACTCCTCGTTCTCCCGCAGCCATGCGGGTCCCTTGAGCCAGAAGTCTGACGTAAGCAGATCCGCGGCGTTTACACCGCGCGAATTTAAATCCGCTGGGTTAAATCGCGTGGGTACATGCTTCCATGTCGCAGTGGGCACCGTAGTGTGTATTTTCGACGTTCTATTCGCGACTGTCGTCTTCCAGGTGGACGGATGTTTTTGGAGCCAGGCTAACACGATAGTCGAATCCGTCCAACAAATGATTCTGTGCGCGGATATCCCGATCGACTTGGTGACGTGATCGAGAAGTTCTGTTAGCATCACCGCGCCGCTGAGCTCTAAAATCGGGATCGACAGAGTTTTAATTGGGGCTACTCGCGACTTGGCGACAAGGAGCGTCGTGTGCGTATCGCCGTTAAGGGACATCACACGTGCGTAGACCGCGCATGAAAACGCGGCGCGTGACGCGTCGCTAAATCCGTGGAGCTGTACTTCAACGGTGTCCGGACCGTGGTGTATCCACCGCGGTATTCGCAGGGTGTTGAGCGCACGCCAATCCGTGCAGAACGCATTCCAGGTGGCCAGTGTTGTCTCGGATACGCGCTCGTCCCATTCCACTTTTTCTAGCCATTGTTGCTGCATCAGGATCTTGGCGCGTATGATTATCGGCGACAACCAACCTAGCGGGTCGAACAATTTCGCGATTTCGGAGAGCAACTCGCGCTTCGTCATTCGTACTTCGGAGGTCGTGAATCGCTGCAAATCAAACGTGAATGCGTCATCCGAGGGGGTCCATTTAATTCCGAGGACTTTGAGTTCTGACTCATCAAAAATCTGTAGGTCTATAGCGAGCGAGTGTTTCGTTGCCGGGATATTACGGAGAATTCCAGGGTCGTTACCAGCCCACTTTCGGAGGTGGAAGCCACCTCGTCCTAGCAACTCACACACCTGTTTGCGAGTTTGTTCCAGAATTTGTTTATCCGGAGCTCCTATGAAAACGTCGTCAACGTAAACGTTATTGGCTAGTACCGGAAGCGCGAGCGGGAAATTCGCACCGTCGAGATGGTTGAGCTCCTGAATGACACGCATCGAGAGGTACGGAGCGCACGCTGTACCATACGTGATGGTGTTCAATTCGTACGCTTCCAGCTTGTTGTTCGTCTCGTTCTCCCAAAGGATGCATTGAAATTTCCGGTCGTCCGGATGCACGCGAACTTGTCGAAACATCTTTTCAACGTCTGCGACGAGAACGTATTGGTGGAGGCGCCAATCGAGTAGGATTTTCGATATATCCCGTTGCAGTTTCGGTCCAGCGTGGAGTAAATCGTTGAGCGAGTAGCCACTCGCCGTTTTGTTTGACGCGTTGAAAACTACGCGTAGCTTGGTCGTCAAGCTGTCTTCACGAATGACGGCGCGATGAGGAATATACGTTCGTTGCCTAACTCGAATTAATCCGGCTCGAAGGACCATAAAACTGTTACACCGTTCGCGTTGGAGCAAATGATGATTAGAGGCACCGGGATCGAGCGATAGGAGGCAAACTAAGGAGGTTCTCGATCGTGATGAATCGGAATAAAAAACTGCTTTAAACTATTGAAACCGGGTTCTCCGACTTCAAGTTCACATTTATTGCGTCAATAGGTTATACGAATCGCGTGTACTCGCTAAGGAGGTAACAGGTGATCTGATTTCGGCGCAACCGTTTTCGAAGAAATCGGGCGTGGTGAGGGGATCCCCATCACGCATACACACAACCGTACAGTGGAGACAAAGGCGCTTGTATCTCTTAACTGCCGAAAGTTGACGTTTGCGGGCATGACGCGTGACGGCTTTGTCCAGCTCGCTGATCGCGCGAATTACCATTACATATTCGTGTCTAACAATAACGTAATATGCAGTGTATCATTGAAAATACCTTACGATATATCGTAGTATGCAGTGTATCATTGAAAATACCTTCTAATATATCGTAGTTTATCATTGAAAATACCTTATAATATAACGTAATATGCAGTGTATCATTGAAAATACCTTATAATATAACGTAATATGCAGTGTGTCATTGAAAATACCTTATAATGTAACGTAATATGCAGTGTATCATTGAAAATACCTTACGATATATCGTAGTATGCAGTGTATCATTTAAAATACCTTAAAATATAACGTAATATGCTGTGTATCATTGAAAATACCTTATAATATAACGTAATATGCTGTGTATCATTGAAAATACCTTATAATATAACGTAATATGCAGTGTATCATTGAAAATACCTTACGATATATCGTAGTATGCAGTGTATCATTGAAAATACCTTAAAATATAACGTAATATGCTGTGTATCATTGAAAATACCATGTAATATAACGTAATATACAGTGTATCATTGAAAATACCTTATAATATAACGTAATATGCAGTGTATCATTGAAAATACCTTATAATATAACGTAATATGCAGTGTATCATTGAAAATACCTTATAATATAACGTAATATGCAGTGTATCATTGAAAATACCTTCTAATATAACGTAATATGCAGTGTATCATTGAAAATACCTTATAATATAACGTAATATGCAGTGTATCATTGAAAATACCATATAATATAACGTAATATGCAGTGTATCATTGAAAATACATTATAATATAACGTAATATGCAGTGTATCATTGAAAATACCTTATAATATAACGTAATATGCAGTGTATCATTGAAAATACCTTATAATATAACGTAATATGCTGTGTATCATTGAAAATACCTTATAATATAACGTAATATGCAGTGTATCATTGAAAATACCTTACGATATATCGTAGTATGCAGTGTATCATTGAAAATACCTTAAAATATAGCGTAATATGCTGTGTATCATTGAAAATACCATGTAATATAACGTAATATACAGTGTATCATTGAAAATACCTTATAATATAACGTAATATGCAGTGTATCATTGAAAATACCTTATAATATAATGTAATATGCAGTGTATCATTGAAAATACCTTATACTATTACGTATTATGCAGTGTATCATTGAAAATACATTATAATATAACGTAATATGCAGTGTATCATTGAAAATACCTTATAATATAACGTAATATGCAGTGTATCATTGAAAATACCTTACGATATAACGTAATATGCAGTGTATCATTGAAAATACCTTATATCATATCGTAATATGCAGTGAATCATTGAAAATACCTTATAATATAACGTAATATGCAGTGTATCATTGAAAATACCTTATAATATAACGTAATATGCAGTGTATCATTGAAAATACCTTCTAATATGTCGCAGTTTATCATTGAAAATACCTTATAATATAACGTAATATGCAGTGTATCATTGAAAATACCTTATAATATAACGTAATATGCTGTGTATCATTGAAAATACAATATAATCTAACGTAATATGCAGTGTATCATTGAAAATACCTTCTAATATAACGTAATATGCAGTGTATCATTGAAAATACATTATAATATAACGTAATATGCAGTGTATCATTGAAAATACCTTATAATATAACGTAATATGCAGTGTATCATTGAAAATACCTTACGATATATCGTAGTATGCAGTGTATCATTTAAAATACCTTAAAATATAACGTAATATGCTGTGTATCATTGAAAATACCTTATAATATAACGTAATATGCTGTGTATCATTGAAAATACCTTATAATATAACGTAATATGCAGTGTATCATTGAAAATACCTTACGATATATCGTAGTATGCAGTGTATCATTGAAAATACCTTAAAATATAACGTAATATGCTGTGTATCATTGAAAATACCATGTAATATAACGTAATATACAGTGTATCATTGAAAATACCTTATAATATAACGTAATATGCAGTGTATCATTGAAAATACCTTATAATATAACGTAATATGCAGTGTATCATTGAAAATACCTTATAATATAACGTAATATGCAGTGTATCATTGAAAATACCTTCTAATATAACGTAATATGCAGTGTATCATTGAAAATACCTTATAATATAACGTAATATGCAGTGTATCATTGAAAATACCATATAATATAACGTAATATGCAGTGTATCATTGAAAATACATTATAATATAACGTAATATGCAGTGTATCATTGAAAATACCTTATAATATAACGTAATATGCAGTGTATCATTGAAAATACCTTATAATATAACGTAATATGCTGTGTATCATTGAAAATACCTTATAATATAACGTAATATGCAGTGTATCATTGAAAATACCTTACGATATATCGTAGTATGCAGTGTATCATTGAAAATACCTTAAAATATAACGTAATATGCTGTGTATCATTGAAAATACCATGTAATATAACGTAATATACAGTGTATCATTGAAAATACCTTATAATATAACGTAATATGCAGTGTATCATTGAAAATACCTTATAATATAACGTAATATGCAGTGTATCATTGAAAATACCTTATAATATAACGTAATATGCAGTGTATCATTGAAAATACCTTCTAATATAACGTAATATGCAGTGTATCATTGAAAATACCTTATAATATAACGTAATATGCAGTGTATCATTGAAAATACCATATAATATAACGTAATATGCAGTGTATCATTGAAAATACATTATAATATAACGTAATATGCAGTGTATCATTGAAAATACCTTATAATATAACGTAATATGCAGTGTGTCATTGAAAATACCTTATAATGTAACGTAATATGCAGTGTATCATTGAAAATACCATATAATATAACGTAATATGCAGTGTATCGTTGAAAATACCTTATAATATAACGTAATATGCAGTGTATCATTGAAAATACCTTACGATATAACGTAATATGCAGTGTATCATTGAAAATACCTTATATCATATCGTAATATGCAGTGAATCATTGAAAATACCTTATAATATAACGTAATATGCAGTGTATCATTGAAAATACCTTATAATATAACGTAATATGCAGTGTATCATTGAAAATACCTTACAATATAACGTAATATGCAGTGTATCATTGAAAATACCTTATATCATATCGTAATATGCAGTGTATCATTGAAAATACCTTATAATATAACGTAATATGTAGTGTAACATAGAAAATACCATGTAATATAACGTAATATACAGTGTATCATTGAAAATACCTTATAATATAACGTAATATGCAGTGTATCATTGAAAATACCTTCTAATATGTCGCAGTTTATCATTGAAAATACCTTATAATATAACGTAATATGCAGTGTATCATTGAAAATACCTTATAATATAACGTAATATGCTGTGTATCATTGAAAATACAATATAATATAACGTAATATGCAGTGTATCATTGAAAATACCTTACGATATATCGTAGAATGCAGTGTATCATTGAAAATACCTTAAAATATAACGTAATATGCTGTGTATCATTGAAAATACCATGTAATATAACGTAATATACAGTGTATCATTGAAAATACCTTATAATATAACGTAATATGCAGTGTATCATTGAAAATACCTTAAAATATAACGTAATATGCTGTGTATCATTGAAAATACCATGTAATATAACGTAATATACAGTGTATCATTGAAAATACCTTATAATATAACGTAATATGCAGTGTATCATTGAAAATACCTTATAATATAACGTAATATGCAGTGTATCACTGAAAATACCTTACGATATAACGTAATATGCAGTGTATCATTGAAAATACCTTCTAATATAACGTAATATGCAGTGTATCATTGAAAATACCTTATAATATAACGTAATATGCAGTGTATCATTGAAAATACCTTATAATATAACGTAATATGCAGTGTATCATTGAAAATACCTTATAATATAACGTAATATGCAGTGTATCATTGAAAATACCTTACGATATATCGTAGTATGCAGTGTATCATTGAAAATACCTTCTAATATATCGTAGTTTATCATTGAAAATACCTTATAATATAACGTAATATGCAGTGTATCATTGAAAATACCTTATAATATAACGTAATATACAGTGTGTCATTGAAAATACCTTATAATGTAACGTAATATGCAGTGTATCATTGAAAATACCTTATAATATAACGTAATATGCAGTGTATCATTGAAAATACCTTATAATATAACGTAATATGCAGTGTATCATTGAAAATACCTTACGATATAACGTAATATGCAGTGTATCATTGAAAATACCTTATAATATAACGTAATATGCAGTGTATCATTGAAAATACTATATAATATAACGTAATATGCAGTGTATCATTGAAAATACCTTATAATATAACGTAATATGCAGTGTATCATTGAAAATACCTTATAATATAACGTAATATGCTGTGTATCATTGAAAATACATTATAATATAACGTAATATGCAGTGTATCATTGAAAATACATTATAATATAACATAATATGCTGTGTATCA
Source organism: Lasioglossum lativentre (assembly GCA_916610255.1). Lineage (NCBI taxonomy): Eukaryota > Metazoa > Arthropoda > Insecta > Hymenoptera > Halictidae > Lasioglossum > Lasioglossum lativentre. The sequence continues at coordinate 2,480 of CAKAJI010000996.1, read as the reverse complement.
TTGAAAATACCATGTAATATAACGTAATATACAGTGTATCATTGAAAATACCTTATAATATAACGTAATATGCAGTGTATCATTGAAAATACCTTATAATATAACGTAATATGCAGTGTATCATTGAAAATACCTTATAATATAACGTAATATGCAGTGTATCATTGAAAATACCTTCTAATATAACGTAATATGCAGTGTATCATTGAAAATACCTTATAATATAACGTAATATGCAGTGTATCATTGAAAATACCATATAATATAACGTAATATGCAGTGTATCATTGAAAATACATTATAATATAACGTAATATGCAGTGTATCATTGAAAATACCTTATAATATAACGTAATATGCAGTGTATCATTGAAAATACCTTATAATATAACGTAATATGCTGTGTATCATTGAAAATACCTTATAATATAACGTAATATGCAGTGTATCATTGAAAATACCTTACGATATATCGTAGTATGCAGTGTATCATTGAAAATACCTTAAAATATAACGTAATATGCTGTGTATCATTGAAAATACCATGTAATATAACGTAATATACAGTGTATCATTGAAAATACCTTATAATATAACGTAATATGCAGTGTATCATTGAAAATACCTTATAATATAATGTAATATGCAGTGTATCATTGAAAATACCTTATACTATTACGTATTATGCAGTGTATCATTGAAAATACATTATAATATAACGTAATATGCAGTGTATCATTGAAAATACCTTATAATATAACGTAATATGCAGTGTATCATTGAAAATACCTTACGATATAACGTAATATGCAGTGTATCATTGAAAATACCTTATATCATATCGTAATATGCAGTGAATCATTGAAAATACCTTATAATATAACGTAATATGCAGTGTATCATTGAAAATACCTTATAATATAACGTAATATGCAGTGTATCATTGAAAATACCTTCTAATATGTCGCAGTTTATCATTGAAAATACCTTATAATATAACGTAATATGCAGTGTATCATTGAAAATACCTTATAATATAACGTAATATGCTGTGTATCATTGAAAATACAATATAATCTAACGTAATATGCAGTGTATCATTGAAAATACCTTCTAATATAACGTAATATGCAGTGTATCATTGAAAATACCTTATAATATAACGTAATATGCAGTGTATCATTGAAAATACCTTATAATATAACGTAATATGCAGTGTATCATTGAAAATACCTTACGATATATCGTAGTATGCAGTGTATCATTTAAAATACCTTAAAATATAACGTAATATGCTGTGTATCATTGAAAATACCTTATAATATAACGTAATATGCTGTGTATCATTGAAAATACCTTATAATATAACGTAATATGCAGTGTATCATTGAAAATACCTTACGATATATCGTAGTATGCAGTGTATCATTGAAAATACCTTAAAATATAACGTAATATGCTGTGTATCATTGAAAATACCATGTAATATAACGTAATATGCAGTGTATCATTGAAAATACCTTATAATATAACGTAATATGCAGTGTATCATTGAAAATACCTTATAATATAACGTAATATGCAGTGTATCATTGAAAATACCTTATAATATAACGTAATATGCAGTGTATCATTGAAAATACCTTCTAATATAACGTAATATGCAGTGTATCATTGAAAATACCTTATAATATAACGTAATATGCAGTGTATCATTGAAAATACCATATAATATAACGTAATATGCAGTGTATCATTGAAAATACATTATAATATAACGTAATATGCAGTGTATCATTGAAAATACCTTATAATATAACGTAATATGCAGTGTATCATTGAAAATACCTTATAATATAACGTAATATGCTGTGTATCATTGAAAATACCTTATAATATAACGTAATATGCAGTGTATCATTGAAAATACCTTACGATATATCGTAGTATGCAGTGTATCATTGAAAATACCTTAAAATATAACGTAATATGCTGTGTATCATTGAAAATACCATGTAATATAACGTAATATACAGTGTATCATTGAAAATACCTTATAATATAACGTAATATGCTGTGTATCATTGAAAATACCATGTAATATAACGTAATATACAGTGTATCATTGAAAATACCTTATAATATAACGTAATATGCAGTGTATCATTGAAAATACCTTATAATATAACGTAATATGCAGTGTATCACTGAAAATACCTTACGATATAACGTAATATGCAGTGTATCATTGAAAATACCTTCTAATATAACGTAATATGCAGTGTATCATTGAAAATACCTTATAATATAACGTAATATGCAGTGTATCATTGAAAATACCTTATAATATAACGTAATATGCAGTGTATCATTGAAAATACCTTATAATATAACGTAATATGCAGTGTATCATTGAAAATACCTTACGATATATCGTAGTATGCAGTGTATCATTGAAAATACCTTCTAATATATCGTAA
>CAKAJI010000995.1:0-74848 GCA_916610255.1 Lasioglossum lativentre | reverse complement strand
AGGTATTTTCAATGATACACTGCATATTACGTTATATTATAAGGTATTTTTAATGATACACTACAAATTACGATATATTATAAGGTATTTTCAATGATACACTGCATATTACGTTTTATTATAAGGTATTTTCAATGATACACTGCATATTACGTTGTATTATAAGGTATTTTCATTGATAGACTAGAATTACCATATATTCTAAGGTATTTTCAATGATACACTGCATATTACGTTTTATTATAAGGTATTTTCAATGATACACTGCATATTACGTTATACTATATGGTATTTTCAATGATACACTACAAATTACGATATATTATATGGTATTTTCAATGATACACTGCATATTACGTTATATTATATGGTATTTTCAATGATACACTGCATATTACGTTATATTATAAAGTATTTTCAATGATAAACTATATATTACGATATATTATATGGTATTTTCAATGATACACTGCATATTACGTTATATTATATGGTATTTTCAATGATACACTACATATTACGTTATATTATAAAGTATTTGCAATGATAAACTATATATTACGATATATTATATGGTATTTTCAATGATACACTGCATATTACGTTATATTATAAGGTATTTTCATTGATACACTACAAATTACCATATATTATAAGGTATTTTCAATGATACACTGCATATTACGTTTTATTATAAGGTATTTTCAATGATACACTGCATATTACGTTATATTATAAGGTATTTTCAATGATACACTAGAATTACCATATATTCTAAGGTATTTTCAATGATACACTTCATATTACGTTTTATTATAAGGTATTTTCAATGATACACTGCATATTACGTTATATTATATGGTATTTTCAATGATACACTGCATATTACGTTATATTATAAAGTATTTTCAATGATAAACTATATATTACGATATATTATATGGTATTTTCAATGATACACTGCATATTACGTTATATTATAAGGTATTTTCATTGATACACTACAAATTACCATATATTATAAGGTATTTTCAATGATACACTGCATATTACGTTATATTATAAGGTATTTTCATTGATACACTGCATATGACGTTATATTATAAGATGTTTTCAATGATACACTGCATATTACGTTATATTATGAGGTATTTTCAATGATACACTGCATATTACGTTATATTATAAGGTATTTTTAATGATACACTACAAATTACGATATATTATAAGGTATTTTCAATGATACACTGCATATTACGTTATATTATAACGTATTTTCAATGATAAACTACATATTACGATATATTATATGGTATTTTCAATGATACACTGCATATTACGTTATATTATATGGTATTTTCAATGATACACTGCATATTACGTTATATTATAAAGTATTTTAAATGATAAACTATATATTACGATATATTATATGGTATTTTCAATGATACACTGCATATTACGTTATATTATATGGTATTTTCAATGATACACTGCATATTACGTTATATTATAAGGTATTTTCAATGATACACTGCATATTACGTTATACTATATGGTATTTTCAATGATTCACTACAAATTACGATATATTATAAGGTATTTTCAATGATACACTGCATATTACGTTGTATTATAAGGTATTTTCATTGATAGACTAGAATTACCATATATTATAAGGTATTTTCAATGATACACTGCATATTACGTTATATCATAAGGTACTTTCAACCATACACTGCATATTACGTTATATTATAAGGTATTTTCAATGATAAACTACTATATATTACAAGGTATTTTCAATGATACACTACAAATTACGATATATTATAAGGTATTTTCAATGATACACTGCATATTACTTTATATTATAAGGTATTTTCAATGATACACTGCATTTTACGTTATATTATAATGTATTTTCAATGATACACAGAATATTACGTTATATTATAAGGTATTTTAAATGATACACAGAATATTACGTTATATTATAAGGTATTTTCATTGATACACTACAAATTACCATATATTATAAGGTATTTTCAATGATACACTACAAATTACGATATAGTATAAGGTATTTTCAATGATACACTACAAATTACGATATAGTATAAGGTATTTTCAATGATACACTGCATATTACGTTTTATTATAAGGTATTTTCGATGATACACTGCATATTACGTTATATTATTAGGTATTTTCAATGATACACTAAAAAATTACGATATATTATAAGGCATTTCCAATGATACACTGCATATTACGTTATATTATAAGGTATTTTCAATGATACACTGCATATTACGTCATATTATAAGATATTTTCAATGATACACTGCATATTACGTTATATTATAAGGTATTTTCATTGATACACTACAAATTACCATATATTATAAGGTATTTTCAATGATACACTACAAATTACGATATAGTATAAGGTATTTCCAATGATACACTGCATATTACGTTATATTATAAGGTATTTTGAATGATACACTGCATATTACGTTATATTATAAGGTATTTTCATTGATAGACTAGAATTACCATATATTCTAAGGTATTTTCAATGATACACTGCATATTACGTTAAATTATAAGGTATTTTCAATGATACACTGCATATTACGTTTTATTTTAAGGTATTTTCGATGATACACTGCATATTACGTTATATTATAAGGAATTTTCAATGATACACTGCATATTACGTTATATTATAAGGTATTTTCATTGATACACTACAAATTACCATATATTATAAGGTATTTTCAATGATACACTACAAATTACGATATAGTATAAGGTATTTCCAATGATACACTGCATATTACGTTATATTATAAGGTATTTTGAATGATACACTGCATATTACGTTATATTATAAGGTATTTTCATTGATAGACTAGAATTACCATATATTCTAAGGTATTTTCAATGATACACTGCATATTACGTTAAATTATAAGGTATTTTCAATGATACACTGCATATTACGTTTTATTATAAGGTATTTTCGATGATACACTGCATATTACGTTATATTATAAGGAATTTTCAATGATACACTGCATATTACGTTATATTATAAGGTATTTTCATTGATAGCCTAGAATTACCATATATTCTCAGGTATTTTCATTGATACACTACAAATTACCATATATTATAAGGTATTTTCAATGATACACTACAAATTACGATATAGTATAAGGTATTTCCAATGATACACTGCATATTACGTTATATTATAAGGTATTTTGAATGATACACTGCATATTACGTTATATTATAAGGTATTTTCATTGATAGACTAGAATTACCATATATTCTAAGGTATTTTCAATGATACACTGCATATTACGTTAAATTATAAGGTATTTTCAATGATACACTGCATATTACGTTTTATTTTAAGGTATTTTCGATGATACACTGCATATTACGTTATATTATAAGGAATTTTCAATGATACACTGCATATTACGTTATATTATAAGGTATTTTCATTGATACACTACAAATTACCATATATTATAAGGTATTTTCAATGATACACTACAAATTACGATATAGTATAAGGTATTTCCAATGATACACTGCATATTACGTTATATTATAAGGTATTTTGAATGATACACTGCATATTACGTTATATTATAAGGTATTTTCATTGATAGACTAGAATTACCATATATTCTAAGGTATTTTCAATGATACACTGCATATTACGTTAAATTATAAGGTATTTTCAATGATACACTGCATATTACGTTTTATTATAAGGTATTTTCGATGATACACTGCATATTACGTTATATTATAAGGAATTTTCAATGATACACTGCATATTACGTTATATTATAAGGTATTTTCATTGATAGCCTAGAATTACCATATATTCTCAGGTATTTTCATTGATACACTACAAATTACCATATATTATAAGGTATTTTCAATGATACACTACAAATTACGATATAGTATAAGGTATTTCCAATGATACACTGCATATTACGTTATATTATAAGGTATTTTGAATGATACACTGCATATTACGTTATATTATAAGGTATTTTCATTGATAGACTAGAATTACCATATATTCTAAGGTATTTTCAATGATACACTGCATATTACGTTAAATTATAAGGTATTTTCAATGATACACTGCATATTACGTTTTATTATAAGGTATTTTCGATGATACACTGCATATTACGTTATATTATTAGGTATTTTCAATGATACACTAAAAAATTACGATATATTATAAGGTATTTCCAATGATACACTGCATATTACGTTATATTATAAGGTATTTTCAATGATACACTGCATATTACGTCATATTATAAGGTATTTTCAATGATACACTGCATATTACGTTATATTATAAGGTATTTTCAATGATACACAGGATATTACGTTTTATAATAAGGTATTTTCAATGATAAACTACTATATATTATAAGGTATTTTCAATGATACACTACAAATTACGATATATTACACGGTATTTTCAATGATACACTGCATATTACGTTATATTATAAGGTATTTTCAATGATACACTGCATATTACGTTATATTATAACGTATTTTCAATGATAAACTATATATTACGATATATTATATGGTATTTTCAATGATACACTGCATATTACATTATATTATAAGGTATTTTCGTTGATACATTACAAATTACCATATATTATAAGGTATTTTCAATGATACACTGCATATTACGTTATATCATAAGGTACTTTCAACGATACACTGCAAATTACGTTATATTATAACGTATTTTCAATGATAAACTATATATTACGATATATTATATGGTATTTTCAATGATACACTGCATATTACATTATATTATAAGGTATTTTCGTTGATACATTACAAATTACCATATATTATAAGGTATTTTCAATGATACACTGCATATTACGTTATATCATAAGGTACTTTCAACCATACACTGCATATTACGTTATATTATAAGGTATTTTCAATGATAAACTACTATATATTACAAGGTATTTTCAATGATACACTACAAATTACGATATATTATAAGGTATTTTCAATGATACACTGCATATTACTTTATATTATAAGGTATTTTCAATGATACACTGCATTTTACGTTATATTATAATGTATTTTCAATGATACACAGAATATTACGTTATATTATAAGGTATTTTAAATGATACACAGAATATTACGTTATATTATAAGGTATTTTCATTGATACACTACAAATTACCATATATTATAAGGTATTTTCAATGATACACTACAAATTACGATATAGTATAAGGTATTTTCAATGATACACTACAAATTACGATATAGTATAAGGTATTTTCAATGATACACTGCATATTACGTTTTATTATAAGGTATTTTCGATGATACACTGCATATTACGTTATATTATTAGGTATTTTCAATGATACACTAAAAAATTACGATATATTATAAGGCATTTCCAAAGATACACTGCATATTACGTTATATTATAAGGTATTTTCGATGATACACTGCATATTACGTTATATTATAAGGAATTTTCAATGATACACTGCATATTACGTTATATTATAAGGTATTTTCATTGATACACTACAAATTACCATATATTATAAGGTATTTTCAATGATACACTACAAATTACGATATAGTATAAGGTATTTCCAATGATACACTGCATATTACGTTATATTATAAGGTATTTTGAATGATACACTGCATATTACGTTATATTATAAGGTATTTTCATTGATAGACTAGAATTACCATATATTCTAAGGTATTTTCAATGATACACTGCATATTACGTTAAATTATAAGGTATTTTCAATGATACACTGCATATTACGTTTTATTATAAGGTATTTTCGATGATACACTGCATATTACGTTATATTATAAGGAATTTTCAATGATACACTGCATATTACGTTATATTATAAGGTATTTTCATTGATAGCCTAGAATTACCATATATTCTCAGGTATTTTCATTGATACACTACAAATTACCATATATTATAAGGTATTTTCAATGAGACACTACAAATTACGATATAGTATAAGGTATTTCCAATGATACACTGCATATTACGTTATATTATAAGGTATTTTGAATGATACACTGCATATTACGTTATATTATAAGGTATTTTCATTGATAGACTAGAATTACCATATATTCTAAGGTATTTTCAATGATACACTGCATATTACGTTAAATTATAAGGTATTTTCAATGATACACTGCATATTACGTTTTATTATAAGGTATTTTCGATGATACACTGCATATTACGTTATATTATTAGGTATTTTCAATGATACACTAAAAAATTGCGATATATTATAAGGTATTTCCAATGATACACTGCATATTACGTTATATTATAAGGTATTTTCAATGATACACTGCATATTACGTCATATTATAAGGTATTTTCAATGATACACTGCATATTACGTTATATTATAAGGTATTTTCAATGATACACAGGATATTACGTTTTATAATAAGGTATTTTCAATGATAAACTACTATATATTATAAGGTATTTTCAATGATACACTACAAATTACGATATATTACACGGTATTTTCAATGATACACTGCATATTACGTTATATTATAAGGTATTTTCAATGATACACTGCATATTACGTTATATTATAACGTATTTTCAATGATAAACTATATATTACGATATATTATATGGTATTTTCAATGATACACTGCATATTACATTATATTATAAGGTATTTTCGTTGATACATTACAAATTACCATATATTATAAGGTATTTTCAATGATACACTGCATATTACGTTATATCATAAGGTACTTTCAACGATACACTGCAAATTACGTTATATTATAAGGTATTTTCAATGATAAACTACTATATATTACAAGGTATTTTCAATGATACACTACAAATTACGATATATTATAAGGTATTTTCAATGATACACTGCATATTACTTTATATTATAAGGGTATTTTCAATGATACACTGCATATTACGTTATATTATAATGTATTTTCAATGATACACAGAATATTACGTTATATTATAAGGTATTTTCAATGATACACAGAATATTACGTTATATTATAAGGTATTTTCATTGATACACAGAATATTACGTTATATTATAAGGTATTTTCATTGATACACTACAAATTACCATATATTATAAGGTATTTTCAATGATACACTACAAATTACGATATAGTATAAGGTATTTTCAATGATACACTACAAATTACGATATAGTATAAGGTATTTTCAATGATACACTGCATATTACGTTTTATTATAAGGTATTTTCGATGATACACTGCATATTACATTATATTATTAGGTATTTTCAATGATACACTAAAAAATTACGATATATTATAAGGCATTTCCAATGATACACTGCATATTACGTTATATTATAAGGTATTTTCAATGATACACTGCATATTACGTCATATTATAAGATATTTTCAATGATACACTGCATATTACGTTATATTATAAGGTATTTTCAATGATACACAGAATATTACGTTTTATAATAAGGTATTTTCAATGATAAACTACTATATATTATAAGGTATTTTCAATGATACACTACAAATTACGATATATTACAAGGTATTTTCAATGATACACTGCATTATTACGTTATATTATAAGGTATTTTCAATGATAAACTACTATATATTATAAGGTATTTTCAATGATACACAGAATATTACGTTATATTATAAGGTATTTTCAATGATAAACTACTATATATTATAAGGTATTTTCAATGATACACTGCATATTACGTTATATTATAAGGTATTTTCAATGATACACAGAATGTTACGTTATATTATAAGGTATTTTCAATGATAAACTACTATATATTATAAGGTATTTTCGATGATACACTGCATATTACGTTATATTATTAGGTATTTTCAATGATACACTAAAAAATTACGGTATATTATAAGGTATTTCCAATGATACACTGCATATTACGTTATATTATAAGGTATTTTCAATGATACACTGCATATTACGTTATATATAAGGTATTTTCAATGATACACTGCATATTACGTTATATTATAACGTATTTTCAATGATAAACTATATATTACGATATATTATATGGTATTTTCAATGATACACTGCATATTACATTATATTATAAGGTATTTTCGTTGATACATTACAAATTACCATATATTATAAGGTATTTTCAATGATACACTGCATATTACGTTATATCATAAGGTACTTTCAACGATACACTGCATATTACGTTATATTATAAGGTATTTTCAATGATAAACTACTATATATTACAAGGTATTTTCAATGATACACTACAAATTTCGATATATTATAAGGTATTTTCAATGATACACTGCATATTACTTTATATTATAAGGTATTTTCAATGATACACTGCATATTACGTTATATTATAAGGTATTTTCAATGATACACAGAATATTACGTTATATTATAAGGTATTTTCAATGATACACAGAATATTACGTTATATTATAAGGTATTTTCATTGATACACTACAAATTACCATATATTATAAGGTATTTTCAATGATACACTACAAATTACGATATAGTATAAGGTATTTTCAATGATACACTACAAATTACGATATAGTATAAGGTATTTTCAATGATACACTGCATATTACGTTTTATTATAAGGTATTTTCGATGATACACTGCATATTACGTTATATTATTAGGTATTTTCAATGATACACTAAAAAATTACGATATATTATAAGGCATTTCCAATGATACACTGCATATTACGTTATATTATAAGGTATTTTCAATGATACACTGCATATTACGTTATATTATAAGGTATTTTCAATGATACACAGAATATTACGTTTTATAATAAGGTATTTTCAATGATAAACTACTATATATTATAAGGTATTTTCAATGATACACTACAAATTACGATATATTACAAGGTATTTTCAATGATACACTGCATATTACGTTATATTATAAGGTATTTTCAATGATACACTGCATATTACGTTATATTATAAGGTATTTTCAATGATACACAGAATATTACGTTATATTATAAGGTATTTTCAATGATAAACTACTATATATTATAAGGTATTTTCAATGATACATTGCATATTACGTTATATTATAAGGTATTTTCAATGATACACTGCATATTACGTTATATTATAACGTATTTTCAATGATAAACTATATATTACGATATATTATATGGTATTTTCAATGATACACTGCATATTACATTATATTATAAGGTATTTTCATTGATACACTACAAATTACCATATATTATAAGGTATTTTCAATGATACACTACAAATTACGATATAGTATAAGGTATTTCCAATGATACACTGCATATTACGTTATATTATAAGGTATTTTGAATGATACACTGCATATTACGTTATATTATAAGGTATTTTCATTGATAGACTAGAATTACCATATATTCTAAGGTATTTTCAATGATACACTGCATATTACGTTATATTATAAGGTATTTTCAATGATACACTGCATATTATGTTATATTATAAGGAATTTTCAATGATACACAGCATATTACGTTATATTATAAGGTATTTTCATTGATAGCCTAGAATTACCATATATTCTAAGGTATTTCCAATGATACATTGCATATTACGTTATATTATAAGGTATTTTCAATGATACACTGCATATTACGTCATATTATAAGATATTTTCAATGATACACTGCATATTACGTTATATTATAAGGTATTTTCAATGATACACAGAATATTACGTTTTATAATAAGGTATTTTCAATGATAAACTACTATATATTATAAGGTATTTTCAATGATACACTACAAATTACGATATATTACAAGGTATTTTCAATGATACACTGCATATTACGTTATATTATAAGGTATTTTCAATGATACACTGCATATTACGTTATATTATAAGGTATTTTCAATGATACACAGAATATTACGTTATATTATAAGGTATTTTCAATGATAAACTACTATATATTATAAGGTATTTTCAATGATACACTGCATATTACGTTATATTATAAGGTATTTTCAATGATACACTGCATATTACGTTATATTATAAGGTATTTTCAATGATACACTGCATATTACGTTATATTATAACGTATTTTCAATGATAAACTATATATTACGATATATTATATGGTATTTTCAATGATACACTGCATATTACATTATATTATAAGGTATTTTCGTTGATACATTACAAATTACCATATATTATAAGGTATTTTCAATGATACACTGCATATTACGTTATATCATAAGGTACTTTCAACGATACACTGCATATTACGTTATATTATAAGGTATTTTCAATGATAAACTACTATATATTACAAGGTATTTTCAATGATACACTACAAATTACGATATATTATAAGGTATTTTCAATGATACACTGCATATTACTTTATATTATAAGGTATTTTCAATGATACACTGCATATTACGTTATATTATAAGGTATTTTCAATGATACACAGAATATTACGTTATATTATAAGGTATTTTCAATGATACACAGAATATTACGTTATATTATAAGGTATTTTCATTGATACACTACAAATTACCATATATTATAAGGTATTTTCAATGATACACTACAAATTACGATATAGTATAAGGTATTTTCAATGATACACTGCATATTACGTTTTATTATAAGGTATTTTCGATGATACACTGCATATTACGTTATATTATTAGGTATTTTCAATGATACACTAAAAAATTACGATATATTATAAGGCATTTCCAATGATACACTGCATATTACGTTATATTATAAGGTATTTTCAATGATACACTGCATATTACGTTATATTATAAAGTATTTTCAATGATACACAGAATATTACGTTTTATAATAAGGTATTTTCAATGATAAACTACTATATATTATAAGGTATTTTCAATGATACACTACAAATTACGATATATTACAAGGTATTTTCAATGATACACTGCATATTACGTTATATTATAAGGTATTTTCAATGATACACTGCATATTACGTTATATTATAAGGTATTTTCAATGATACACAGAATATTACGTTATATTATAAGGTATTTTCAATGATAAACTACTATATATTATAAGGTATTTTCAATGATACATTGCATATTACGTTATATTATAAGGTATTTTCAATGATACACTGCATATTACGTTATATTATAAGGTATTTTCATTGATACACTACAAATTACCATATATTATAAGGTATTTTCAATGATACACTACAAATTACGATATAGTATAAGGTATTTCCAATGATACACTGCATATTACGTTATATTATAAGGTATTTTGAATGATACACTGCATATTGCGTTATATTATAAGGTATTTTCAATGATACACTGCATATTACGTTATATTATAAGGTATTTTCAATGATACACAGAATGTTACGTTATATTATAAGGTATTTTCAATGATAAACTACGATATATTATAAGGTATTTTCAATGATACACTGCATATTACGTTATATTATTAGGTATTTTCAATGATACACTGCATATTACGTTATATTATAAGGTATTTTCATTGATACACTACAAATTACCATATATTATAAGGTATTTTCAATGATATACTACAAATTACGATATATTATAAGGTATTTCCAATGATACACTGCATATTACGTTATATTATAAGGTATTTTCAATGATACACTGCATATTACGTTATATTATAACGTATTTTCAATGATAAACTATATATTACGATATATTATATGGTATTTTCAATGATACACTGCATATTACATTATATTATAAGGTATTTTCATTGATACACTACAAATTACCATATATTATAAGGTATTTTCAATGATACACTACAAATTACGATATAGTATAAGGTATTTCCAATGATACACTGCATATTACGTTATATTATAAGGTATTTTGAATGATACACTGCATATTACGTTATATTATAAGGTATTTTCATTGATAGAGTAGAATTACCATATATTCTAAGGTATTTTCAATGATACACTGCATATTACGTTAAATTATAAGGTATTTTCAATGATACACTGCATATTATGTTATATTATAAGGAATTTTCAATGATACACAGCATATTACGTTATATTATAAGGTATTTTCATTGATAGCCTAGAATTACCATATATTCTAAGGTATTTCCAATGATACATTGCATATTACGTTATATTATAAGGTATTTTCAATGATACACTGCATATTACGTCATATTATAAGATATTTTCAATGATACACTGCATATTACGTTATATTATAAGGTATTTTCAATGATACACAGAATATTACGTTTTATAATAAGGTATTTTCAATGATAAACTACTATATATTATAAGGTATTTTCAATGATACACTACAAATTACGATATATTACAAGGTATTTTCAATGATACACTGCATATTATGTTATATTATAAGGAATTTTCAATGATACACTACAAATTACGATATAGTATAAGGTATTTTCAATGATACACTGCATATTACGTTATATTATAAGGTATTTTGAATGATACACTGCATATTACGTTATATTATAAGGTATTTTCATTGATAGACTAGAATTACCATATATTCTAAGGTATTTTCAATGATACACTGCATATTACGTTAAATTATAAGGTATTTTCAATGATACACTGCATATTATGTTATATTATGAGGAATTTTCAATGATACACAGCATATTACGTTATATTATAAGGTATTTTCATTGATAGCCTAGAATTACCATATATTCTAAGGTATTTCCAATGATACATTGCATATTACGTTATATTATAAGGTATTTTCAATGATACACTGCATATTACGTCATATTATAAGATATTTTCAATGATACACTGCATATTACGTTATATTATAAGGTATTTTCAATGATACACAGAATATTACGTTTTATAATAAGGTATTTTCAATGATAAACTACTATATATTATAAGGTATTTTCAATGATACACTACAAATTACGATATATTACAAGGTATTTTCAATGATACACTGCATATTACGTTATATTATAAGGTATTTTCAATGATACACTGCATATTACGTTATATTATAAGGTATTTTCAATGATACACAGAATATTACGTTATATTATAAGGTATTTTCAATGATAAACTACTATATATTATAAGGTATTTTCAATGATACACTGCATATTACGTTATATTATAAGGTATTTTCAATGATACACTGCATATTACGTTATATTATAAGGTATTTTCATTGATACACTACAAATTACCATATATTATAAGGTATTTTCAATGATACACTACAAATTACGATATAGTATAAGGTATTTCCAATGATACACTGCATATTACGTTATATTATAAGGTATTTTGAATGATACACTGCATATTGCGTTATATTATAAGGTATTTTCAATGATACACTGCATATTACGTTATATTATAAGGTATTTTCAATGATACACAGAATGTTACGTTATATTATAAGGTATTTTCAATGATAAACTACTATATATTATAAGGTATTTTCGATGATACACTGCATATTACGTTATATTATTAGGTATTTTCAATGATACACTGCATATTACGTTATATTATAAGGTATTTTGAATGATACACTGCATATTGCGTTATATTATAAGGTATTTTCAATGATACACTGCATATTACGTTATATTATAAGGTATTTTCAATGATACACAGAATGTTACGTTATATTATAACGTATTTTCAATGATAAACTACTATATATTATAAGGTATTTTCGATGATACACTGCATATTACGTTATATTATTAGGTATTTTCAATGATACACTGCATATTACGTTATATTATAAGGTATTTTCATTGATACACTACAAATTACCATATATTATAAGGTATTTTCAATGATACACTACAAATTACGATATAGTATAAGGTATTTCCAATGATACACTGCATATTACGTTATATTATAAGGTATTTTGAATGATACACTGCATATTGCGTTATATTATAAGGTATTTTCAATGATACACTGCATATTACGTTATATTATAAGGTATTTTCAATGATACACAGAATGTTACGTTATATTATAAGGTATTTTCAATGATAAACTACTATATATTATAAGGTATTTTCGATGATACACTGCATATTACGTTATATTATTAGGTATTTTCAATGATACACTGCATATTACGTTATATTATAAGGTATTTTGAATGATACACTGCATATTGCGTTATATTATAAGGTATTTTCAATGATACACTGCATATTACGTTATATTATAAGGTATTTTCAATGATACACAGAATGTTACGTTATATTATAACGTATTTTCAATGATAAACTACTATATATTATAAGGTATTTTCGATGATACACTGCATATTACGTTATATTATTAGGTATTTTCAATGATACACTGCATATTACGTTATATTATAAGGTATTTTCATTGATACACTACAAATTACCATATATTATAAGGTATTTTCAATGATATACTACAAATTACGATATAGTATAAGGTATTTCCAATGATACACTGCATATTACGTTATATTATAAGGTATTTTCAATGATACACTGCATATTACGTTATATTATAACGTATTTTCAATGATAAACTATATATTACGATATATTATATGGTATTTTCAATGATACACTGCATATTACATTATATTATAAGGTATTTTCATTGATACACTACAAATTACCATATATTATAAGGTATTTTCAATGATACACTACAAATTACGATATAGTATAAGGTATTTCCAATGATACACTGCATATTACGTTATATTATAAGGTATTTTGAATGATACACTGCATATTACGTTATATTATAAGGTATTTTCATTGATAGACTAGAATTACCATATATTCTAAGGTATTTTCAATGATACACTGCATATTACGTTAAATTATAAGGTATTTTCAATGATACACTGCATATTATGTTATATTATAAGGAATTTTCAATGATACACAGCATATTACGTTATATTATAAGGTATTTTCATTGATAGCCTAGAATTACCATATATTCTATGGTATTTCCAATGATACATTGCATATTACGTTATATTATAAGGTATTTTCAATGATACAATGCATATTACGTCATATTATAAGATATTTTCAATGATACACTGCATATTACGTTATATTATAAGGTATTTTCAATGATACACAGAATATTACGTTTTATAATAAGGTATTTTCAATGATAAACTACTATATATTATAAGGTATTTTCAATGATACACTACAAATTACGATATATTACAAGGTATTTTCAATGATACACTGCATATTACGTTATATTATAAGGTATTTTCAATGATACACTGCATATTACGTTATATTATAAGGTATTTTCAATGATACACAGAATATTACGTTATATTATAAGGTATTTTCAATGATAAACTACTATATATTATAAGGTATTTTCAATGATACACTGCATATTACGTTATATTATAAGGTATTTTCAATGATACACTGCATATTACGTTATATTATAAGGTATTTTCATTGATACACTACAAATTACCATATATTATAAGGTATTTTCAATGATACACTACAAATTACGATATAGTATAAGGTATTTCCAATGATACACTGCATATTACGTTATATTATAAGGTATTTTGAATGATACACTGCATATTGCGTTATATTATAAGGTATTTTCAATGATACACTGCATATTACGTTATATTATAAGGTATTTTCAATGATACACAGAATGTTACGTTATATTATAAGGTATTTTCAATGATAAACTACTATATATTATAAGGTATTTTCGATGATACACTGCATATTACGTTATATTATTAGGTATTTTCAATGATACACAGAATATTACGTTATATTATAAGGTATTTTCATTGATACACTACAAATTACCATATATTATAAGGTATTTTCAATGATATACTACAAATTACGATATAGTATAAGGTATTTCCAATGATACACTGCATATTACGTTATATTATAAGGTATTTTCAATGATACACTGCATATTACGTTATATTATAACGTATTTTCAATGATAAACTATATATTACGATATATTATATGGTATTTTCAATGATACACTGCATATTACATTATATTATAAGGTATTTTCATTGATACACTACAAATTACCATATATTATAAGGTATTTTCAATGATACACTACAAATTACGATATAGTATAAGGTATTTCCAATGATACACTGCATATTACGTTATATTATAAGGTATTTTGAATGATACACTGCATATTACGTTATATTATAAGGTATTTTCATTGATAGACTAGAATTACCATATATTCTAAGGTATTTTCAATGATACACTGCATATTACGTTAAATTATAAGGTATTTTCAATGATACACTGCATATTATGTTATATTATAAGGAATTTTCAATGATACACAGAATATTACGTTATATTATAAGGTATTTTCAATGATAGCCTAGAATTACCATATATTCTAAGGTATTTCCAATGATACATTGCATATTACGTTATATTATAAGGTATTTTCAATGATACACTGCATATTACGTCATATTATAAGATATTTTCAATGATACACTGCATATTACGTTATATTATAAGGTATTTTCAATGATACACAGAATGTTACGTTATATTATAAGGTATTTTCAATGATAAACTACTATATATTATAAGGTATTTTCGATGATACACTGCATATTACGTTATATTATTAGGTATTTTCAATGATACACTAAAAAATTACGATATATTATAAGGTATTTCCAATGATACACTGCATATTACGTTATATTATAAGGTATTTTCAATGATACACTGCATATTACGTTATATTATAAGGTATTTTCAATGATACACTGCATATTACGTTATATTATAACGTATTTTCAATGATAAACTATATATTACGATATATTATATGGTATTTTCAATGATACACTGCATATTACATTATATTATAAGGTATTTTCAATGATACACTGCATATTACGTTATATTATAAGGTATTTTCAATGATAAACTACTATATATTATAAGGTATTTTCAATGATACACTGCATATTACGTTATATTATAAGGTATTTTCAATGATACACTGCATATTACGTTATATTATAAGGTATTTTCATTGATACACTACAAATTACCATATATTATAAGGTATTTTCAATGATACACTACAAATTACGATATAGTATAAGGTATTTCCAATGATACACTGCATATTACGTTATATTATAAGGTATTTTGAATGATACACTGCATATTGCGTTATATTATAAGGTATTTTCAATGATACACTGCATATTACGTTATATTATAAGGTATTTTCAATGATACACAGAATATTACGTTATATTATAAGGTATTTTCAATGATACACAGAATATTACGTTATATTATAAGGTATTTTCATTGATACACTACAAATTACCATATATTATAAGGTATTTTCAATGATACACTACAAATTACGATATAGTATAAGGTATTTTCAATGATACACTACAAATTACGATATAGTATAAGGTATTTTCAATGATACACTGCATATTACGTTTTATTATAAGGTATTTTCGATGATACACTGCATATTACGTTATATTATTAGGTATTTTCAATGATACACTAAAAAATTACGATATATTATAAGGCATTTCCAATGATACACTGCATATTACGTTATATTATAAGGTATTTTCAATGATACACTGCATATTACGTCATATTATAAGATATTTTCAATGATACACTGCATATTACATTATATTATAAGGTATTTTCATTGATACACTACAAATTACCATATATTATAAGGTATTTTCAATGATACACTACAAATTACGATATAGTATAAGGTATTTCCAATGATACACTGCATATTACGTTATATTATAAGGTATTTTGAATGATACACTGCATATTACGTTATATTATAAGGTATTTTCATTGATAGACTAGAATTACCATATATTCTAAGGTATTTTCAATGATACACTGCATATTACGTTAAATTATAAGGTATTTTCAATGATACACTGCATATTATGTTATATTATAAGGAATTTTCAATGATACACAGCATATTACGTTATATTATAAGGTATTTTCATTGATAGCCTAGAATTACCATATATTCTAAGGTATTTCCAATGATACATTGCATATTACGTTATATTATAAGGTATTTTCAATGATACACTGCATATTACGTCATATTATAAGATATTTTCAATGATACACTGCATATTACGTTATATTATAAGGTATTTTCAATGATACACAGAATGTTACGTTATATTATAAGGTATTTTCAATGATAAACTACTATATATTATAAGGTATTTTCGATGATACACTGCATATTACGTTACATTATTAGGTATTTTCAATGATACACTAAAAAATTACGATATATTATAAGGTATTTCCAATGATACACTGCATATTACGTTATATTATAAGGTATTTTCAATGATACACTGCATATTACGTTATATTATAAGGTATTTTCAATGATACACTGCATATTACGTTATATTATAACGTATTTTCAATGATAAACTATATATTACGATATATTATATGGTATTTTCAATGATACACTGCATATTACATTATATTATAAGGTATTTTCATTGATACACTACAAATTACCATATATTATAAGGTATTTTCAATGATACACTACAAATTACGATATAGTATAAGGTATTTCCAATGATACACTGCTTATTACGTTATATTATAAGGTATTTTGAATGATACACTGCATATTGCGTTATATTATAAGGTATTTTCAATGATACACTGCATATTACGTTATATTATAAGGTATTTTCAATGATACACAGAATGTTACGTTATATTATAAGGTATTTTCAATGATAAACTACTATATATTATAAGGTATTTTCGATGATACACTGCATATTACGTTATATTATTAGGTATTTTCAATGATACACTGCATATTACGTTATATTATAAGGTATTTTCATTGATACACTACAAATTACCATATATTATAAGGTATTTTCAATGATATACTACAAATTACGATATAGTATAAGGTATTTCCAATGATACACTGCATATTACGTTATATTATAAGGTATTTTCAATGATACACTGCATATTACGTTATATTATAACGTATTTTCAATGATAAACTATATATTACGATATATTATATGGTATTTTCAATGATACACTGCATATTACATTATATTATAAGGTATTTTCATTGATACACTACAAATTACCATATATTATAAGGTATTTTCAATGATACACTACAAATTACGATATAGTATAAGGTATTTCCAATGATACACTGCATATTACGTTATATTATAAGGTATTTTGAATGATACACTGCATATTACGTTATATTATAAGGTATTTTCATTGATAGACTAGAATTACCATATATTCTAAGGTATTTTCAATGATACACTGCATATTACGTTAAATTATAAGGTATTTTCAATGATACACTGCATATTATGTTATATTATAAGGAATTTTCAATGATACACAGCATATTACGTTATATTATAAGGTATTTTCATTGATAGCCTAGAATTACCATATATTCTAAGGTATTTCCAATGATACATTGCATATTACGTTATATTATAAGGTATTTTCAATGATACACTGCATATTACGTCATATTATAAGATATTTTCAATGATACACTGCATATTACGTTATATTATAAGGTATTTTCAATGATACACAGAATATTACGTTTTATAATAAGGTATTTTCAATGATAAACTACTATATATTATAAGGTATTTTCAATGATACACTACAAATTACGATATATTACAAGGTATTTTCAATGATACACTGCATATTATGTTATATTATAAGGAATTTTCAATGATACACTACAAATTACGATATAGTATAAGGTATTTTCAATGATACACTGCATATTACGTTATATTATAAGGTATTTTGAATGATACACTGCATATTACGTTATATTATAAGGTATTTTCATTGATAGACTAGAATTACCATATATTCTAAGGTATTTTCAATGATACACTGCATATTACGTTAAATTATAAGGTATTTTCAATGATACACTGCATATTATGTTATATTATGAGGAATTTTCAATGATACACAGCATATTACGTTATATTATAAGGTATTTTCATTGATAGCCTAGAATTACCATATATTCTAAGGTATTTCCAATGATACATTGCATATTACGTTATATTATAAGGTATTTTCAATGATACACTGCATATTACGTCATATTATAAGATATTTTCAATGATACACTGCATATTACGTTATATTATAAGGTATTTTCAATGATACACAGAATATTACGTTTTATAATAAGGTATTTTCAATGATAAACTACTATATATTATAAGGTATTTTCAATGATACACTACAAATTACGATATATTACAAGGTATTTTCAATGATACACTGCATATTACGTTATATTATAAGGTATTTTCAATGATACACTGCATATTACGTTATATTATAAGGTATTTTCAATGATACACAGAATATTACGTTATATTATAAGGTATTTTCAATGATAAACTACTATATATTATAAGGTATTTTCAATGATACACTGCATATTACGTTATATTATAAGGTATTTTCAATGATACACTGCATATTACGTTATATTATAAGGTATTTTCATTGATACACTACAAATTACCATATATTATAAGGTATTTTCAATGATACACTACAAATTACGATATAGTATAAGGTATTTCCAATGATACACTGCATATTACGTTATATTATAAGGTATTTTGAATGATACACTGCATATTACGTTATATTATAAGGTATTTTCAATGATACACTGCATATTACGTTATATTATAAGGTATTTTCAATGATACACAGAATGTTACGTTATATTATAAGGTATTTTCAATGATAAACTACTATATATTATAAGGTATTTTCGATGATACACTGCATATTACGTTATATTATTAGGTATTTTCAATGATACACTGCATATTACGTTATATTATAAGGTATTTTGAATGATACACTGCATATTGCGTTATATTATAAGGTATTTTCAATGATACACTGCATATTACGTTATATTATAAGGTATTTTCAATGATACACAGAATGTTACGTTATATTATAACGTATTTTCAATGATAAACTACTATATATTATAAGGTATTTTCGATGATACACCGCATATTACGTTATATTATTAGGTATTTTCAATGATACACTGCATATTACGTTATATTATAAGGTATTTTCATTGATACACTACAAATTACCATATATTATAAGGTATTTTCAATGATATACTACAAATTACGATATAGTATAAGGTATTTCCAATGATACACTGCATATTACGTTATATTATAAGGTATTTTCAATGATACACTGCATATTACGTTATATTATAACGTATTTTCAATGATAAACTATATATTACGATATATTATATGGTATTTTCAATGATACACTGCATATTACGTTATATTATAAGGTATTTTCATTGATACACTACAAATTACCATATATTATAAGGTATTTTCAATGATACACTACAAATTACGATATAGTATAAGGTATTTCCAATGATACACTGCATATTACGTTATATTATAAGGTATTTTGAATGATACACTGCATATTACGTTATATTATAAGGTATTTTCATTGATAGACTAGAATTACCATATATTCTAAGGTATTTTCAATGATACACTGCATATTACGTTAAATTATAAGGTATTTTCAATGATACACTGCATATTATGTTATATTATAAGGAATTTTCAATGATACACAGCATATTACGTTATATTATAAGGTATTTTCATTGATAGCCTAGAATTACCATATATTCTATGGTATTTCCAATGATACATTGCATATTACGTTATATTATAAGGTATTTTCAATGATACAATGCATATTACGTCATATTATAAGATATTTTCAATGATACACTGCATATTACGTTATATTATAAGGTATTTTCAATGATACACAGAATATTACGTTTTATAATAAGGTATTTTCAATGATAAACTACTATATATTATAAGGTATTTTCAATGATACACTACAAATTACGATATATTACAAGGTATTTTCAATGATACACTGCATATTACGTTATATTATAAGGTATTTTCAATGATACACTGCATATTACGTTATATTATAAGGTATTTTCAATGATACACAGAATATTACGTTATATTATAAGGTATTTTCAATGATAAACTACTATATATTATAAGGTATTTTCAATGATACACTGCATATTACGTTATATTATAAGGTATTTTCAATGATACACTGCGTATTACGTTATATTATAAGGTATTTTCATTGATACACTACAAATTACCATATATTATAAGGTATTTTCAATGATACACTACAAATTACGATATAGTATAAGGTATTTCCAATGATACACTGCATATTACGTTATATTATAAGGTATTTTGAATGATACACTGCATATTGCGTTATATTATAAGGTATTTTCAATGATACACTGCATATTACGTTATATTATAAGGTATTTTCAATGATACACAGAATGTTACGTTATATTATAAGGTATTTTCAATGATAAACTACTATATATTATAAGGTATTTTCGATGATACACTGCATATTACGTTATATTATTAGGTATTTTCAATGATACACTGCATATTACGTTATATTATAAGGTATTTTCATTGATACACTACAAATTACCATATATTATAAGGTATTTTCAATGATATACTACAAATTACGATATAGTATAAGGTATTTCCAATGATACACTGCATATTACGTTATATTATAAGGTATTTTCAATGATACACTGCATATTACGTTATATTATAACGTATTTTCAATGATAAACTATATATTACGATATATTATATGGTATTTTCAATGATACACTGCATATTACATTATATTATAAGGTATTTTCATTGATACACTACAAATTACCATATATTATAAGGTATTTTCAATGATACACTACAAATTACGATATAGTATAAGGTATTTCCAATGATACACTGCATATTACGTTATATTATAAGGTATTTTGAATGATACACTGCATATTACGTTATATTATAAGGTATTTTCATTGATAGACTAGAATTACCATATATTCTAAGGTATTTTCAATGATACACTGCATATTACGTTAAATTATAAGGTATTTTCAATGATACACTGCATATTATGTTATATTATAAGGAATTTTCAATGATACACAGCATATTACGTTATATTATAAGGTATTTTCATTGATAGCCTAGAATTACCATATATTCTAAGGTATTTCCAATGATACATTGCATATTACGTTATATTATAAGGTATTTTCAATGATACACTGCATATTACGTCATATTATAAGATATTTTCAATGATACACTGCATATTACGTTATATTATAAGGTATTTTCAATGATACACAGAATGTTACGTTATATTATAAGGTATTTTCAATGATAAACTACTATATATTATAAGGTATTTTCAATGATACACTGCATATTACGTTATATTATTAGGTATTTTCAATGATACACTAAAAAATTACGATATATTATAAGGTATTTCCAATGATACACTGCATATTACGTTATATTATAAGGTATTTTCAATGATACACTGCATATTACGTTATATTATAAGGTATTTTCAATGATACACTGCATATTACGTTATATTATAACGTATTTTCAATGATAAACTATATATTACGATATATTATATGGTATTTTCAATGATACACTGCATATTACATTATATTATAAGGTATTTTCAATGATACACTGCATATTACGTTATATTATAAGGTATTTTCAATGATAAACTACTATATATTATAAGGTATTTTCAATGATACACTGCATATTACGTTATATTATAAGGTATTTTCAATGATACACTGCATATTACGTTATATTATAAGGTATTTTCATTGATACACTACAAATTACCATATATTATAAGGTATTTTCAATGATACACTACAAATTACGATATAGTATAAGGTATTTCCAATGATACACTGCATATTACGTTATATTATAAGGTATTTTGAATGATACACTGCATATTGCGTTATATTATAAGGTATTTTCAATGATACACTGCATATTACGTTATATTATAAGGTATTTTCAATGATACACAGAATATTACGTTATATTATAAGGTATTTTCAATGATACACAGAATATTACGTTATATTATAAGGTATTTTCATTGATACACTACAAATTACCATATATTATAAGGTATTTTCAATGATACACTACAAATTACGATATAGTATAAGGTATTTTCAATGATACACTACAAATTACGATATAGTATAAGGTATTTTCAATGATACACTGCATATTACGTTTTATTATAAGGTATTTTCGATGATACACTGCATATTACGTTATATTATTAGGTATTTTCAATGATACACTAAAAAATTACGATATATTATAAGGCATTTCCAATGATACACTGCATATTACGTTATATTATAAGGTATTTTCAATGATACACTGCATATTACGTCATATTATAAGATATTTTCAATGATACACTGCATATTACATTATATTATAAGGTATTTTCATTGATACACTACAAATTACCATACATTATAAGGTATTTTCAATGATACACTACAAATTACGATATAGTATAAGGTATTTCCAATGATACACTGCATATTACGTTATATTATAAGGTATTTTGAATGATACACTGCATATTACGTTATATTATAAGGTATTTTCATTGATAGACTAGAATTACCATATATTCTAAGGTATTTTCAATGATACACTGCATATTACGTTAAATTATAAGGTATTTTCAATGATACACTGCATATTATGTTATATTATAAGGAATTTTCAATGATACACAGCATATTACGTTATATTATAAGGTATTTTCATTGATAGCCTAGAATTACCATATATTCTAAGGTATTTCCAATGATACATTGCATATTACGTTATATTATAAGGTATTTTCAATGATACACTGCATATTACGTCATATTATAAGATATTTTCAATGATACACTGCATATTACGTTATATTATAAGGTATTTTCAATGATACACAGAATGTTACGTTATATTATAAGGTATTTTCAATGATAAACTACTATATATTATAAGGTATTTTCGATGATACACTGCATATTACGTTATATTATTAGGTATTTTCAATGATACACTAAAAAATTACGATATATTATAAGGTATTTCCAATGATACACTGCATATTACGTTATATTATAAGGTATTTTCAATGATACACTGCATATTACGTTATATTATAAGGTATTTTCAATGATACACTGCATATTACGTTATATTATAACGTATTTTCAATGATAAACTATATATTACGATATATTATATGGTATTTTCAATGATACACTGCATATTACATTATATTATAAGGTATTTTCGTTGATACATTACAAATTACCATATATTATAAGGTATTTTCAATGATACACTGCATATTACGTTATATCATAAGGTACTTTCAACGATACACTGCATATTACGTTATATTATAAGGTATTTTCAATGATAAACTACTATA
This sequence comes from Lasioglossum lativentre, assembly GCA_916610255.1. Taxonomy (NCBI): domain Eukaryota; kingdom Metazoa; phylum Arthropoda; class Insecta; order Hymenoptera; family Halictidae; genus Lasioglossum; species Lasioglossum lativentre. Next base: position 48,984 of record CAKAJI010000995.1, on the reverse strand, counting down.
TATTACAAGGTATTTTCAATGATACACTACAAATTACGATATATTATAAGGTATTTTCAATGATACACTGCATATTACTTTATATTATAAGGTATTTTCAATGATACACTGCATATTACGTTATATTATAAGGTATTTTCAATGATACACAGAATATTACGTTATATTATAAGGTATTTTCAATGATACACAGAATATTACGTTATATTATAAGGTATTTTCATTGATACACTACAAATTACCATATATTATAAGGTATTTTCAATGATACACTACAAATTACGATATAGTATAAGGTATTTTCAATGATACACTACAAATTACGATATAGTATAAGGTATTTTCAATGATACACTGCATATTACGTTTTATTATAAGGTATTTTCGATGATACACTGCATATTACGTTATATTATTAGGTATTTTCAATGATACACTAAAAAATTACGATATATTATAAGGCATTTCCAATGATACACTGCATATTACGTTATATTATAAGGTATTTTCAATGATACACTGCATATTACGTCATATTATAAGATATTTTCAATGATACACTGCATATTACGTTATATTATAAGGTATTTTCAATGATACACAGAATATTACGTTTTATAATAAGGTATTTTCAATGATAAACTACTATATATTATAAGGTATTTTCAATGATACACTACAAATTACGATATATTACAAGGTATTTTCAATGATACACTGCATATTACGTTATATTATAAGGTATTTTCAATGATACACTGCATATTACGTTATATTATAAGGTATTTTCAATGATACACAGAATATTACGTTATATTATAAGGTATTTTCAATGATAAACTACTATATATTATAAGGTATTTTCAATGATACACTGCATATTACGTTATATTATAAGGTATTTTCAATGATACACTGCATATTACGTTATATTATAAGGTATTTTCATTGATACACTACAAATTACCATATATTATAAGGTATTTTCAATGATACACTACAAATTACGATATAGTATAAGGTATTTCCAATGATACACTGCATATTACGTTATATTATAAGGTATTTTGAATGATACACTGCATATTACGTTATATTATAAGGTATTTTCATTGATAGACTAGAATTACCATATATTCTAAGGTATTTTCAATGATACACTGCATATTACGTTAAATTATAAGGTATTTTCAATGATACACTGCATATTACGTTTTATTATAAGGTATTTTCGATGATACACTGCATATTACGTTATATTATTAGGTATTTTCAATGATACACTAAAAAATTACGATATATTATAAGGTATTTCCAATGATACTCTGCATATTCCGTTATATTATAAGGTATTTTCAATGATACACTAAAAAATTACGATATATTATAAGGTATTTCCAATGATACTCTGCATATTACGTTATATTATAAGGAATTTTCAATGATACACTGCATATTACGTTATATTATAAGGTATTTTCATTGATAGCCTAGAATTACCATATATTCTAAGGTATTTCCAAAGATACATTGCATATTACGTTATATTATAAGGTATTTTCAATGATACACTGCATACTACGTTATATTATTAGGTATTTTCAATGATACACTGCATATTACGTTATATTATAAGGTATTTTCAATGATACACAGAATGTTACGTTATATTATAAGGTATTTTCAATGATAAACTACTATATATTATAAGGTATTTCCAGTGATACTCTGCATATTACGTTATATTATAAGGAATTTTCAATGATACACTGCATATTACGTTATATTATAAGGTATTTTCATTGATAGCCTAGAATTACCATATATTCTAAGGTATTTCCAAAGATACATTGCATATTACGTTATATTATAAGGTATTTTCAATGATACACTGCATACTACGTTATATTATTAGGTATTTTCAATGATACACTGCATATTACGTCATATTATAAGATATTTTCAATGATACACTGCATATTACGTTATATTATAAGGTATTTTCAATGATACACTGCATATTACGTTATATTATAAGGTATTTTCATTGATACACTACAAATTACCATATATTATAAGGTATTTTCAATGATACACAGAATGTTACGTTATATTATAAGGTATTTTCAATGATACACAGAATGTTACGTTATATTATAAGGTATTTTCAATGATAAACTACTATATATTATAAGGTATTTTCAATGATACACTGCATATTACGTTATATTATAAGGTATTTTCAATGATACACTGCATATTACGTTATATTATAAGGTATTTTCATTGATACACTACAAATTACCATATATTATAAGGTATTTTCAATGATACACTACAAATTACGATATAGTATAAGGTATTTCCAATGATACACTGCATATTACGTTATATTATAAGGTATTTTGAATGATACACTGCATATTACGTTATATTATAAGGTATTTTCATTGATAGACTAGAATTACCATATATTCTAAGGTATTTTCAATGATACACTGCATATTACGTTAAATTATAAGGTATTTTCAATGATACACTGCATATTACGTTTTATTATAAGGTATTTTCGATGATACACTGCATATTACGTTATATTATTAGGTATTTTCAATGATACACTAAAAAATTACGATATATTATAAGGTATTTCCAATGATACTCTGCATATTCCGTTATATTATAAGGTATTTTCAATGATACACTAAAAAATTACGATATATTATAAGGTATTTCCAATGATACTCTGCATATTACGTTATATTATAAGGAATTTTCAATGATACACTGCATATTACGTTATATTATAAGGTATTTTCATTGATAGCCTAGAATTACCATATATTCTAAGGTATTTCCAAAGATACATTGCATATTACGTTATATTATAAGGTATTTTCAATGATACACTGCATACTACGTTATATTATAAGGTATTTTCAATGATACACTGCATATTACGTTATATTATAAGGTATTTTCAATGATACACAGAATGTTACGTTATATTATAAGGTATTTTCAATGATAAACTACTATATATTATAAGGTATTTCCAGTGATACTCTGCATATTACGTTATATTATAAGGAATTTTCAATGATACACTGCATATTACGTTATATTATAAGGTATTTTCATTGATAGCCTAGAATTACCATATATTCTCAGGTATTTTCATTGATACACTACAAATTACCATATATTATAAGGTATTTTCAATGATACACTACAAATTACGATATAGTATAAGGTATTTCCAATGATACACTGCATATTACGTTATATTATAAGGTATTTTGAATGATACACTGCATATTACGTTATATTATAAGGTATTTTCATTGATAGACTAGAATTACCATATATTCTAAGGTATTTTCAATGATACACTGCATATTACGTTAAATTATAAGGTATTTTCAATGATACACTGCATATTACGTTTTATTATAAGGTATTTTCGATGATACACTGCATATTACGTTATATTATTAGGTATTTTCAATGATACACTAAAAAATTACGATATATTATAAGGTATTTCCAATGATACACTGCATATTACGTTATATTATAAGGTATTTTCAATGATACACAGAATATTACGTTTTATAATAAGGTATTTTCAATGATAAACTACTATATATTATAAGGTATTTTCAATGATACACTACAAATTACGATATATTACAAGGTATTTTCAATGATACACTGCATATTACGTTATACTATAAGGTATTTTCAATGATACACTGCATATTACGTTATATTATAAGGTATTTTCAATGATACACAGAATATTACGTTATATTATAAGGTATTTTCAATGATAAACTACTATATGTTATAAGGTATTTTCAATGATACACTGCATATTACGTTATATTATAAGGTATTTTCAATGATACACTGCATATTACGTTATATTATAAGGTATTTTCATTGATACACTACAAATTACCATATATTATAAGGTATTTTCAATGATACACAGAATGTTACGTTATATTATAAGGTATTTTCAATGATAAACTACTATATATTATAAGGTATTTTCAATGATACACTGCATATTACGTTATATTATAAGGTATTTTCAATGATACACTGCATATTACGTTATATTATAAGGTATTTTCATTGATACACTACAAATTACCATATATTATAAGGTATTTTCAATGATACACTGCATATTACGTTAAATTATAAGGTATTTTCAATGATACACTGCATATTACGTTTTATTATAAGGTATTTTCGATGATACACTGCATATTACGTTATATTATTAGGTATTTTCAATGATACACTAAAAAATTACGATATATTATAAGGTATTTCCAATGATACTCTGCATATTCCGTTATATTATAAGGTATTTTCAATGATACACTAAAAAATTGCGATATATTATAAGGTATTTCCAATGATACTCTGCATATTACGTTATATTATAAGGAATTTTTAATGATACACTGCATATTACGTTATATTATAAGGTATTTTCATTGATAGCCTAGAATTACCATATATTCTCAGGTATTTTCATTGATACACTACAAATTACCATATATTATAAGGTATTTTCAATGATACACTACAAATTACGATATAGTATAAGGTATTTCCAATGATACACTGCATATTACGTTATATTATAAGGTATTTTGAATGATACACTGCATATTACGTTATATTATAAGGTATTTTCATTGATAGACTAGAATTACCATATATTCTAAGGTATTTTCAATGATACACTGCATATTACGTTAAATTATAAGGTATTTTCAATGATACACTGCATATTACGTTTTATTATAAGGTATTTTCGATGATACACTGCATATTACGTTATATTATTAGGTATTTTCAATGATACACTAAAAAATTACGATATATTATAAGGTATTTCCAATGATACACTGCATATTACGTTATATTATAAGGTATTTTCAATGATACACAGAATATTACGTTTTATAATAAGGTATTTTCAATGATAAACTACTATATATTATAAGGTATTTTCAATGATACACTACAAATTACGATATATTACAAGGTATTTTCAATGATACACTGCATATTACGTTATATTATAAGGTATTTTCAATGATACACTGCATATTACGTTATATTATAACGTATTTTCAATGATAAACTATATATTACGATATATTATATGGTATTTTCAATGATACACTGCATATTACATTATATTATAAGGTATTTTCGTTGATACATTACAAATTACCTTATATTATAAGGTATTTTCAATGATACACTGCATATTACGTTATATCATAAGGTACTTTCAACGATACACTGCATATTACGTTATATTATAAGGTATTTTCAATGATAAACTACTATATATTACAAGGTATTTTCAATGATACACTACAAATTACGATATATTATAAGGTATTTTCAATGATAAACTGCATATTACTTTATATTATAAGGTATTTTCAATGATACACTGCATATTACCTTATATTATAATGTATTTTCAATGATACACAGAATATTACGTTATATTATAAGGTATTTTCAATGATACACAGAATATTACGTTATATTATAAGGTATTTTCATTGATACACTACAAATTACCATATATTATAAGGTATTTTCAATGATACATTACAAATTACGATATAGTATAAGGTATTTCCAATGATACACTGCATATTATACATATAATAAGGTATTTTGAATGATACACTGCATATTACGTTATATTATAAGGTATTTTCATTGATAGACTAGAATTACCATATATTCTAAGGTATTCTCAATGATACACTGCATATTACGTTAAATTATAAGGTATTTTCAATGATACACTGCATATTACGTTTTATTATAAGGTATTTTCGATGATACACTGCATATTACGTTATATTATAAGGTATTTTCAATGATACACTGCATATTACGTTTTATTATAAGGTATTTTCGATGATACACTGCATATTACGTTATATTATTAGGTATTTTCAATGATACACTAAAAAATTACGATATAGTATAAGGTATTTCCAATGATACACTGCATAGTATACATATAATAAGGTATTTTGAATGATACACTGCATATTACGTTATATTATAAGGTATTTTCATTGATAGACTAGAATTACCATATATTCTAAGGTATTTTCAATGATACACTGCATATTACGTTATATTATAAGGTATTTTTAATGATACACTACAAATTACGATATAGTATAAGGTATTTCCAATGATACACTGCATATTACGTTATATTATAAGGTATTTTGAATGATACACTGCATATTACGTTATATTATAAGGTATTTTCATTGATAGACTAGAATTACCATATATTCTAAGGTATTTTCAATGATACACTGCATATTACGTTAAATTATAAGGTATTTTCAATGATACACTGCATATTACGTTTTATTATAAGGTATTTTCGATGATACACTGCATATTACGTTATATTATTAGGTATTTTCAATGATACACTAAAAAATTACGATATATTATAAGGTATTTCCAATGATACTCTGCATATTCCGTTATATTATAAGGTATTTTCAATGATACACTAAAAAATTACGATATATTATAAGGTATTTCCAATGATACTCTGCATATTACGTTATATTATAAGGAATTTTCAATGATACACTGCATATTACGTTATATTATAAGGTATTTTCATTGATAGCCTAGAATTACCATATATTCTAAGGTATTTCCAAAGATACATTGCATATTACGTTATATTATAAGGTATTTTCAATGATACACTGCATATTACGTTATATTATAAGGTATTTTCAATGATACACTGCATATTACGTTATATTATAAGGTATTTTCAATGATACACTGCATATTATACATATAATAAGGTATTTTGAATGATACACTGCATATTACGTTATATTATAAGGTATTTTCATTGATAGACTAGAATTACCATATATTCTAAGGTATTCTCAATGATACACTGCATATTACGTTAAATTATAAGGTATTTTCAATGATACACTGCATATTACGTTTTATTATTAGGTATTTTCGATGATACACTGCATATTACGTTATATTATAAGGTATTTTCAATGATACACTGCATATTACGTTTTATTATAAGGTATTTTCGATGATACACTGCATATTACGTTATATTATTAGGTATTTTCAATGATACACTAAAAAATTACGATATAGTATAAGGTATTTCCAATGATACACTGCATAGTATACATATAATAAGGTATTTTGAATGATACACTGCATATTACGTTATATTATAAGGTATTTTCATTGATAGACTAGAATTACCATATATTCTAAGGTATTTTCAATGATACACTGCATATTACGTTATATTATAAGGTATTTTCAATGATACACTACAAATTACGATATAGTATAAGGTATTTCCAATGATACACTGCATATTACGTTATATTATAAGGTATTTTGAATGATACACTGCATATTACGTTATATTATAAGGTATTTTCATTGATAGACTAGAATTACCATATATTCTAAGGTATTTTCAATGATACACTGCATATTACGTTAAATTATAAGGTATTTTCAATGATACACTGCATATTACGTTTTATTATAAGGTATTTTCAATGATACACTGCATATTACGTTATATTATAAGGTATTTTCAATGATACACTGCATATTACGTTATATTATAAGGTATTTTCAATGATACACAGAATGTTACGTTATATTATAAGGTATTTTCAATGATAAACTACTATATATTATAAGGTATTTCCAATGATACTCTGCATATTACGTTATATTATAAGGAATTTTCAATGATACACTGCATATTACGTTATATTATAAGGTATTTTCATTGATAGCCTAGAATTACCATATATTCTCAGGTATTTTCATTGATACACTACAAATTACCATATATTATAAGGTATTTTCAATGATACACTACAAATTACGATATAGTATAAGGTATTTCCAATGATACACTGCATATTACGTTATATTATAATGTATTTTGAATGATACACTGCATATTACGTTATATTATAAGGTATTTTCATTGATAGACTAGAATTACCATATATTCTAAGGTATTTTCAATGATACACTGCATATTACGTTATATTATAAGGTATTTTCAATGATAAACTACTAGATATTATAAGGTATTTTCACTGATACACTGCATATTACGTTATATTATAAGGTATTTTCATTGATAGACTAGAATTACCATATATTCTAAGGTATTTTCAATGATACACTGCATATTACGTTATATTATAAGGTATTTTCAATGATAAACTACTAGATATTATAAGGTATTTTCACTGATACACTGCATATTACGTTATATTATAAGGTATTTTCATTGATAGACTAGAATTACCATATATTCTAAGGTATTTTCAATGATACACTGCATATTACGTTATATCATAAGGTATTTTCACGGATACACCGCATATTACGTTATATTATAAGGTATTTTCAATGATACACTGCATATTACGTTATATTATAAGGTTTTTTCAATGATGCACTGCATATAACGTTATACTATAAGGTATTTTCAATGATACACTACAAATTACGATATATTACAAGGTATTTTCAATGATACACTGCATATTACGTTATATTATAAGGTATTTTCAATGATACACTGCATATTACGTTATATCATAAGGTACTTTCAACGATACACTGCATATTACGTTATATTATAAGGTATTTTCAATGATAAACTACTATATATTACAAGGTATTTTCAATGATACACTACAAATTACGATATATTATAAGGTATTTTCAATGATACACTGCATATAACTTTATATTATAAGGTATTTTCAATGATACACTGCATATTACCTTATATTATAATGTATTTTCAATGATACACAGAATATTACGTTATATTATAAGGTATTTTCAATGATACACAGAATATTACGTTATATTATAAGGTATTTTCATTGATACACTACAAATTACCATATATTATAAGGTATTTTCAATGATACACTACAAATTACGATATAGTATAAGGTATTTCCAATGATACACTGCATATTATACATATAATAAGGTATTTTGAATGATACACTGCATATTACGTTATATTATAAGGTATTTTCATTGATAGACTAGAATTACCATATATTCTAAGGTATTTTCAATGATACACTGCATATTACGTTAAATTATAAGGTATTTTCAATGATACACTGCATATTACGTTTTATTATAAGGTATTTTCGATGATACACTGCATATTACGTTATATTATAAGGTATTTTCAATGATACACTGCATATTACGTTTTATTATAAGGTATTTTCGATGATACACTGCATATTACGTTATATTATTAGGTATTTTCAATGATACACTAAAAAATTACGATATATTATAAGGTATTTCCAATGATACACTGCATATTACGTTATATTATAAGGTATTTTCAATGATACACTGCATATTACGTCATATTATAAGATATTTTCAATGATACACTGCATATTACGTTATATTATAAGGTATTTTCAATGATACACAGAATATTACGTTTTATAATAAGGTATTTTCAATGATAAACTACTATATATTATAAGGTATTTTCAATGATACACTACAAATTACGATATATTACAAAGTATTTTCAATGCTACACTGCATATTACGTTATATTATAAGGTATTTTCAATGATACACTGCATATTACGTTATATTATAAGGTATTTTCAATGATACACAGAATATTACGTTATATTATAAGGTATTTTCAATGATAAACTACTATATATTATAAGGTATTTTCAATGATACACTGCATATTACGTTATATTATAAGGTATTTTCAATGATACACTGCATATTACGTTATATTATAAGGTATTTTCATTGATACACTACAAATTACCATATATTATAAGGTATTTTCAATGATACACTACAAATTACGATATAGTATAAGGTATTTCCAATGATACACTGCATATTACGTTATATTATAAGGTATTTTGAATGATACACTGCATATTGCGTTATATTATAAGGTATTTTCAATGATACACTGCATATTACGTCATATTATAAGGTATTTTCAATGATACACTGCATATTACGTTATATTACAAGGTATTTTCAATGATACACAGAATATTACGTTTTATAATAAGGTATTTTCAATGATAAACTACTATATATTATAAGGTATTTTCAATGATACACTACAAATTACGATATATTACAAGGTATTTTCAATGATACACTGCATATTACGTTATATTATAAGGTATTTTCAATGATACACTGCATATTACGTTATATTATAACGTATTTTCAATGATAAACTATATATTACGATATAATATATGGTATTTTCAATGATACACTGCATATTACAATATATTATAAGGTATTTTCGTTGATACATTACAAATTACCATATATTATAAGGTATTTTCAATGATACACTGCATATTACGTTATATCATAAGGTACTTTCAACGATACACTGCATATTACGTTATATTATAAGGTATTTTCAATGATAAACTACTATATATTACAAGGTATTTTCAATGATACACTACAAATTGCGATATATTATAAGGTATTTCCAATGATACACTGCATATTACGTTATATTATAAGGTATTTTCAATGATACACTGCATATTACGTCATATTATAAGATATTTTCAATGATACACTGCATATTACGTTATATTATAAGGTATTTTCATTGATACACTACAAATTACCATATATTATAAGGTATTTTCAATGATACACAGAATGTTACGTTATATTATAAGGTATTTTCAATGATACACAGAATATTACGTTATATTATAAGGTATTTTCAATGATAAACTACTATATATTATAAGGTATTTTCAATGATACACTGCATATTACGTTATATTATAAGGTATTTTCATTGATAGACTAGAATTACCATATATTCTAAGGTATTTTCAATGATACACTGCATATTACGTTATATCATAAGGTACTTTCAACGATACACTGCATATTACGTTATATTATAAGGTATTTTCAATGATAAACTACTATATATTACAAGGTATTTTCAATGATACACTACAAATTACGATATATTATAAGGTATTTTCAATGATACACTGCATATAACTTTATATTATAAGGTATTTTCAATGATACACTGCATATTACCTTATATTATAATGTATTTTCAATGATACACAGAATATTACGTTATATTATAAGGTATTTTCAATGATACACAGAATATTACGTTATATTATAAGGTATTTTCATTGATACACTACAAATTACCATATATTATAAGGTATTTTCAATGATACACTACAAATTACGATATAGTATAAGGTATTTCCAATGATACACTGCATATTATACATATAATAAGGTATTTTGAATGATACACTGCATATTACGTTATATTATAAGGTATTTTCATTGATAGACTAGAATTACCATATATTCTAAGGTATTTTCAATGATACACTGCATATTACGTTAAATTATAAGGTATTTTCAATGATACACTGCATATTACGTTTTATTATAAGGTATTTTCGATGATACACTGCATATTACGTTATATTATAAGGTATTTTCAATGATACACTGCATATTACGTTTTATTATAAGGTATTTTCGATGATACACTGCATATTACGTTATATTATTAGGTATTTTCAATGATACACTAAAAAATTACGATATATTATAAGGTATTTCCAATGATACACTGCATATTACGTTATATTATAAGGTATTTTCAATGATACACTGCATATTACGTCATATTATAAGATATTTTCAATGATACACTGCATATTACGTTATATTATAAGGTATTTTCAATGATACACAGAATATTACGTTTTATAATAAGGTATTTTCAATGATAAACTACTATATATTATAAGGTATTTTCAATGATACACTACAAATTACCATATATTATAAGGTATTTTCAATGATACACTACAAATTACGATATAGTATAAGGTATTTCCAATGATACACTGCATATTACGTTATATTATAAGGTATTTTGAATGATACACTGCATATTGCGTTATATTATAAGGTATTTTCAATGATACACTGCATATTACGTTATATTATAAGGTATTTTCAATGATACACAGAATGTTACGTTATATTATAAGGTATTTTCAATGATAAACTACTATATATTATAAGGTATTTTCAATGATACACTGCATATTACGTTATATTATAAGGTATTTTCAATGATACACAGCATATTACGTTACATTATAAGGTATTTTCAATGATAAACTACTATATATTACAAGGTAGTTTCAATGATACACTACAAATTACGATAGATTATAAGGTATTTTCAATGATACACTGCATATTACTTTATATTATAAGGTATTTTCATTGATACACTACAAATTACGATATATTATAAGGTATTTTCAATGATCCACAGCATATTACGTTATATTATTAGGTATTTTCAATGATACACTAAAAAATTACGATATATTATGAGGTATCTTCAATGATACACTGCATATTACGTTATATTATAAGGTATTTTCAATGATACACCGCATATTACGTTATATTATAATGTATTTTCAATGATACACTGCATATTACGTTATATTATAAGGTATTTTCAATGATACACTGCATATTACGTTATATTATAAGGTATTTTCATTGATACACTACAAATTACCATATATTATGAGGTATCTTCAATGATACACTGCATATTACGTTATATTATAAGGTATTCTCAATGATAAACTACTATATATTATAAGGTATTTTCAATGATACACTGAATATTACATTACATTATAAGGTATTTTCAATGATACACTGCATATTACGTTATATTATAAGGTATTTTCAATGATAGACTGCATATTACATTATATTATAAGGTATTTTCAATGATAGACTGCATATTACGTTATATTATGAGGTATTTTCAATGATACACTGCATATTACGTTATATTATCAGGTATTTTCAATGATACTCTGCATATTACATTATATTATAAGGTATTTTCAATGATAGACTGCATATTACGTTATATTGTGAGGTATTTTCAATGATAGACTGCATATTACGTTATATTATAAAGTATTTTCAATGAATTACTGCATATTACGTTATATTATAAAGTATTTTCAATGAATTACTGCATATTACGTTATATTATAAGGTATTTTCAATGATACACTGCATATTACGTTATATTATAAGGTATTTTCAATGATAGACTGCATATTACATTATATTATAAGGTATTTTCAATGATAGACTGCATATTACGTTATATTATAAGGTATTTTCAATGATACACTGCATATCACGTTATATTATAAGGTATTTTCAATGATACACTGCTTATTAAGTTATATTATAAGGTATTTTCAATGATAGACTGCAAATATTACGTTATATTATAAGGTATTTTCAATGATACACTGCATATTACGTTATATTATGAGGTATTTTCAATGATAGACTGCATATCACGTTATATTATAAGGTATTTTCAATGATAAACTACTATATATTATAAGGTATTTTCAATGATAGACTGCATATTACGTTATATTATAAGGTATTTTCATTGATAGACTAGAATTACCATATATTCTAAGGTATGTTCAATGATACACAGAATATTACGTTATATTATAAGGTATTTTCAATGATACACTGCATATTACATTATTTTATAAGGTATTTTCAATGATACGCTGCATATTACGTTATATTATAAGGTATTTTCAATGATACACAGCATATTACGGTACATTATAAGGTATTTTCAATGATAAACTACTATATATTACAAGGTAGTTTCAATGATACACTACAAATTACGATAGATTATAAGGTATTTTCATTGATACACTACAAATTACCATATATTATAAGGTATTTTCAATGATACACTACAAATTACGATATAGTATAAGGTATTTCCAATGATACACTGCATATTACGTTATATTATAAGGTATTTTGAATGATACACTGCATATTGCGTTATATTATAAGGTATTTTCAATGATACACTGCATATTACGTTATATTATAAGGTATTTTCAATGATACACAGAATGTTACGTTATATTATAAGGTATTTTCAATGATAAACTACTATATATTATAAGGTATTTTCAATGATACACTGCATATTACGTTATATTATAAGGTATTTTCAATGATACACAGCATATTACGTTACATTATAAGGTATTTTCAATGATAAACTACTATATATTACAAGGTAGTTTCAATGATACACTACAAATTACGATAGATTATAAGGTATTTTCAATGATACACTGCATATTACTTTATATTATAAGGTATTTTCATTGATACACTACAAATTACGATATATTATAAGGTATTTTCAATGATCCACAGCATATTACGTTATATTATTAGGTATTTTCAATGATACACTAAAAAATTACGATATATTATGAGGTATCTTCAATGATACACTGCATATTACGTTATATTATAAGGTATTTTCAATGATACACCGCATATTACGTTATATTATAATGTATTTTCAATGATACACTGCATATTACGTTATATTATAACGTATTTTCAATGATACACTGCATATTACGTTATATTATAAGGTATTTTCATTGATACACTACAAATTACCATATATTATGAGGTATCTTCAATGATACACTGCATATTACGTTATATTATAAGGTATTCTCAATGATAAACTACTATATATTATAAGGTATTTTCAATGATACACTGAATATTACATTACATTATAAGGTATTTTCAATGATACACTGCATATTACGTTATATTATAAGGTATTTTCAATGATAGACTGCATATTACATTATATTATAAGGTATTTTCAATGATAGACTGCATATTACGTTATATTATGAGGTATTTTCAATGATACACTGCATATTACGTTATATTATCAGGTATTTTCAATGATACTCTGCATATTACATTATATTATAAGGTATTTTCAATGATAGACTGCATATTACGTTATATTGTGAGGTATTTTCAATGATAGACTGCATATTACGTTATATTATAAAGTATTTTCAATGAATTACTGCATATTACGTTATATTATAAAGTATTTTCAATGAATTACTGCATATTACGTTATATTATAAGGTATTTTCAATGATACACTGCATATTACGTTATATTATAAGGTATTTTCAATGATAGACTGCATATTACATTATATTATAAGGTATTTTCAATGATACACTGCATATTACGTTATATTATAAGGTATTTTCAATGATACACTGCATATCACGTTATATTATAAGGTATTTTCAATGATACACTGCTTATTATGTTATATTATGAGGTATTTTCAATGATAGACTGCATATTACATTATATTATAAGGTATTTTCAATGATAGACTGCATATTACGTTATATTATGAGGTATTTTCAATGATACACTGCATATTACGTTATATTATCAGGTATTTTCAATGATACTCTGCATATTACATTATATTATAAGGTATTTTCAATGATAGACTGCATATTACGTTATATTGTGAGGTATTTTCAATGATAGACTGCATATTACGTTATATTATAAAGTATTTTCAATGAATTACTGCATATTACGTTATATTATAAAGTATTTTCAATGAATTACTGCATATTACGTTATATTATAAGGTATTTTCAATGATACACTGCATATTACGTTATATTATAAGGTATTTTCAATGATAGACTGCATATTACATTATATTATAAGGTATTTTCAATGATACACTGCATATTACGTTATATTATAAGGTATTTTCAATGATACACTGCATATCACGTTATATTATAAGGTATTTTCAATGATACACTGCTTATTATGTTATATTATGAGGTATTTTCAATGATAGACTGCATATTACATTATATTATAAGGTATTTTCAATGATAGACTGCATATTACGTTATATTATAAGGTATTTTCAATGATACAGTGCATATTACGTTATATTATAAGGTATATTCATTGATACACTGCATATTAAGTTATATTATAAGGTATTTTCAATGATAGACTGCAAATATTACGTTATATTATAAGGTATTTTCAATGATACACTGCATATTACGTTATATTATGAGGTATTTTCAATGATAGACTGCATATCACGTTATATTATAAGGTATTTTCAATGATAAACTACTATATATTATAAGGTATTTTCAATGATAGACTGCATATTACGTTATATTATAAGGTATTTTCATTGATAGACTAGAATTACCATATATTCTAAGGTATGTTCAATGATACACAGAATATTACGTTATATTATAAGGTATTTTCAATGATACACTGCATATTACGTTATATTATAAGGTATTTTCAATGATAGACTGCATATTACATTATATTATAAGGTATTTTCAATGATAGACTGCATATTACGTTATATTATAAGGTATTTTCAATGATACACTGCATATCACGTTATATTATAAGGTATTTTCAATGATACACTGCTTATTATGTTATATTATGAGGTATTTTCAATGATAGACTGCATATTACATTATATTATAAGGTATTTTCAATGATAGACTGCATATTACGTTATATTATGAGGTATTTTCAATGATACACTGCATATTACGTTATATTATCAGGTATTTTCAATGATACTCTGCATATTACATTATATTATAAGGTATTTTCAATGATAGACTGCATATTACGTTATATTGTGAGGTATTTTCAATGATAGACTGCATATTACGTTATATTATAAAGTATTTTCAATGAATTACTGCATATTACGTTATATTATAAAGTATTTTCAATGAATTACTGCATATTACGTTATATTATAAGGTATTTTCAATGATACACTGCATATTACGTTATATTATAAGGTATTTTCAATGATAGACTGCATATTACATTATATTATAAGGTATTTTCAATGATAGACTGCATATTACGTTATATTATAAGGTATTTTCAATGATACACTGCATATCACGTTATATTATAAGGTATTTTCAATGATACACTGCTTATTATGTTATATTATGAGGTATTTTCAATGATAGACTGCATATTACATTATATTATAAGGTATTTTCAATGATAGACTGCATATTACGTTATATTATAAGGTATTTTCAATGATACAGTGCATATTACGTTATATTATAAGGTATATTCATTGATACACTGCATATTAAGTTATATTATAAGGTATTTTCAATGATAGACTGCAAATATTACGTTATATTATAAGGTATTTTCAATGATACACTGCATATTACGTTATATTATGAGGTATTTTCAATGATAGACTGCATATCACGTTATATTATAAGGTATTTTCAATGATAAACTACTATATATTATAAGGTATTTTCAATGATAGACTGCATATTACGTTATATTATAAGGTATTTTCATTGATAGACTAGAATTACCATATATTCTAAGGTATGTTCAATGATACACAGAATATTACGTTATATTATAAGGTATTTTCAATGATACACTGCATATTACTTTATATTATAAGGTATTTTCATTGATACACTACAAATTACGATATATTATAAGGTATTTTCAATGATACACAGCATATTACGTTATATTATTAGGTATTTTCAATGATACACTAAAAAATTACGATATATTATGAGGTATCTTCAATGTTACACTGCATATTACGTTATATTATAAGGTATTTTCAATGATACACCGCATATTACGTTATATTATAAGGTATTTTCAATGATACACTGCATATTACGTTATATTATGAGGTATTTTCAATGATACACTGCATATTACGTTATATTATCAGGTATTTTCAATGATACTCTGCATATTACATTATATTATAAGGTATTTTCAATGATAGACTGCATATTACGTTATATTGTGAGGTATTTTCAATGATAGACTGCATATTACGTTATATTATAAAGTATTTTCAATGATACACTGCATATTACGTTATATTATAAGGTATTTTCAATGATACACTGCATATTACGTTATATTATAAGGTATTTTCAATGATAGACTGCATATTACGTTATATTATAAGGTATTTTCAATGATACACTGCATATTACTTTATATTATAAGGTATTTTCATTGATACACTACAAATTACGATATATTATAAGGTATTTTCAATGATACACAGCACATTACGTTATATTATAAGGTATTTTCAATGATAAACTACTATATATTATAAGGTATTTTCAATGATACACTACAAATTACGATATATTATAAGGTATTTTCACTGATACACTGCATATTACGTTATATTATAAGGTATTTTCATTGATAGACTAGAATTACCATATATTCTAAGGTATTTTCATTGATACACTACAAATTACCATATATTATAAGGTATCTTCAATGATACACTGCATATTACGTTTTATTATAAGGTATTTTCAATGATACACTGCATATTACGTTTTATTATAAGGTATTTTCAATGATACATTGCATATTACGTTATATTATAAGGTATTTTCAGTGATAAACTACTATATATTACAAGGTAGTTTCAATGATACACTACAAATTACCATATATTCTAAGGTATTTTCAATGATACACTGCATATTACGTTATATTATAATGTATTTTCAAAGATACACTGCATATTACGTTATATTATAATGTATTTTCAATGATACACTGCATATTATGTTATATTATAAGGTATTTTCAATGATACACTTCATATTACGTTATATTATAAGGTATTTTCAATGATACACTGCATATTACGTTATATTATATGGTATTTTCAATGATACACTGCATATTACGTTATATTATAAGGTATTTTCAATGATACACTGCATATTACGTTATATTATAAGGTATTTTCATTGATACACTACAAATTAGCATATATTATAAGGTATTTTCAATGATACACAAAAAAATTACGATATATTATAAGGTATTTCCAATGATACACTGCATATTACCATATATTATAAGGTATTTTCAATGATACACTACAAATTACGATATATTATAAGGTATTTTCAATGATACACTGCATATTACGTTATATTATAAGGTATTTTCAATGATAAACTACTATATATTATAAGGTATTTTCAATGATACACTACAAATTACGATATATTATAAGGTATTTTCACTGATACACTGCATATTACGTTATATTATAAGGTATTTTCAATGATACACTGCATATTACGTTACATTATAAGGTATTTTCATTGATACACTACAAATTACCATATATTATAAGGTATTTTCAATGATACACTAAAAAATTTCGATATATTATAAGGTATTTCCAATGATACACTGCATATTACCATATATTATAAGGTATTTTCAATGATACACTACAAATTACGATATATTATAAGGTATTTTCACTGATACACTGCATATTACGTTATATTATAAGGTATTTTCATTGATAGACTAGAATTACCATATATTCTAAGGTATTTTCAATGATACACTACAAATTACGATATATTATAAGGTATTTTCAATGATACACTAAAAAATTTCGATATATTATAAGGTATTTCCAATGATACACTGCATATTACCATATATTATAAGGTATTTTCAATGATACACTACAAATTACGATATATTATAAGGTATTTTCAATGATACACTGCATATTACTTTATATTATAAGGTATTTTCATTGATACACTACAAATTACCATATATTATAAGGTATTTTCAATGATACACTAAAAAATTTCGATATATTATAAGGTATTTCCAATGATACACTGCATATTACCATATATTATAAGGTATTTTCAATGATACACTACAAATTACGATATATTATAAGGTATTTTCAATGATACACTGCATATTACTTTATATTATAAGGTATTTTCATTGATACACTACAAATTACGATATATTATAAGGTATTTTCAATGATACACAGCACATTACGTTATATTATAAGGTATTTTCAATGATAAACTACTATATATTATAAGGTATTTTCAATGATACACTACAAATTACGATATATTATAAGGTATTTTCACTGATACACTGCATATTACGTTATATTATAAGGTATTTTCATTGATAGACTAGAATTACCATATATTCTAAGGTATTTTCATTGATACACTACAAATTACCATATATTATAAGGTATCTTCAATGATACACTGCATATTACGTTTTATTATAAGGTATTTTCAATGATACACTGCATATTACGTTTTATTATAAGGTATTTTCAATGATACATTGCATATTACGTTATATTATAAGGTATTTTCAGTGATAAACTACTATATATTACAAGGTAGTTTCAATGATACACTACAAATTACCATATATTCTAAGGTATTTTCAATGATACACTACATATTACGTTTTATTATAAGGTATTTTCAATGATACATTGCATATTACTTTATATTATAAGGTATTTTCAGTGATAAACTACTATATATTACAAGGTAGTTTCAATGATACACTACAAATTACCATATATTCTAAGGTATTTTCACTGATACACTGCATATTACGTTATATTATAAGGTATTTTCATTGATAGACTAGAATTACCATATATTCTAAGGTATTTTCATTGATACACTACAAATTACCATATATTATAAGGTATCTTCAATGATACACTACATATTACGTTTTATTATAAGGTATTTTCAATGATACATTGCATATTACGTTATATTATAAGGTATTTTCAGTGATAAACTACTATATATTACAAGGTAGTTTCAATGATACACTACAAATTACCATATATTCTAAGGTATTTTCAACGATACACTGCATATTACGTTATATTATAAGGTATTTTCAAAGATACACTGCATATTACGTTATATTATAATGTATTTTCAATGATACACTGCATATTATGTTATATTATAAGTTATTTTCAATGATACACAGAATATTACGTTATATTATAAGGTATTTTCATTGATACACGACAAATTACCATATATTATAAGGTATCTTCAATGATACACTGCATATTACGTTTTATTATAAGGTATTTTCAATGATACACTGCATATTACGTTTTATTATAAGGTATTTTCAAAGATACACTGCATATTACGTTATATTATAATGTATTTTCAATGATACACTGCATATTATGTTATATTATAAGGTATTTTCATTGATACACTACAAATTACCATATATTATAAGGTATTTTCAATGATACACTAAAAAATTTCGATATATTATAAGGTATTTCCAATGATACACTGCATATTACCATATATTATAAGGTATTTTCAATGATACACTACAAATTACGATATATTATAAGGTATTTTCAATGATACACTGCATATTACTTTATATTATAAGGTATTTTCATTGATACACTACAAATTACGATATATTATAAGGTATTTTCAATGATACACAGCATATTACGTTATATTATAAGGTATTTTCAATGATAAACTACTATATATTATATGGTATTTTCAATGATACACTACAAATTACGATATATTATAAGGTATTTTCACTGATACACTGCATATTACGTTATATTATAAGGTATTTTCAATGATACACTACAAATTACGATATATTATAAGGTATTTTCACTGATACACTGCATATTACGTTATATTATAAGGTATTTTCATTGATAGACTAGAATTACCATATATTCTAAGGTATTTTCAATGATACACTGCATATTACGTTATATTATAAGGTATTTTCAATGATACACTGCATATTACGTTATATTATAAGGTATTTTCATTGATGCACTACAAATTACAATATATTATAAGGTATTTTCAATGATACACTACAAATTACGATATATTATAAGGTATTTTCAATGATACACTGCATATTACGTTTTATTATAAGGTATTTTCAATGATACGTTGCATATTACGTTTTATTATAAGGTATTTTCAATGATACACAGAATATTACGTTATATTATAAGGTATTTTCAATGATACACTACAAATTACGATATATTATAAGGTATTTTCACTGATACACTGCATATTACGTTATATTATAAGGTATTTTCATTGATAGACTAGAATTACCATATATTCTAAGGTATTTTCAATGATACACTGCATATTACGTTATATTATAAGGTATTTTCAATGATACACTGCATATTACGTTATATTATAAGGTATTTTCATTGATGCACTACAAATTACAATATATTATAAGGTATTTTCAATGATACACTACAAATTACGATATATTATAAGGTATTTTCAATGATACACTGCATATTACGTTTTATTATAAGGTATTTTCAATGATACATTGCATATTACGTTTTATTATAAGGTATTTTCAATGATACACAGAATATTACGTTATATTATAAGGTATTTTCATTGATACACTACAAATTACAATATATTATAAGGTATTTTCAATGATACACTACAAATTGCGATATATTATAAGGTATTTTCAATGATACACTGCATATTACGTTATATTATAAGGTATTTTCATTGATAGACTAGAATTACCATATATTCTAAGGTATTTTCAATGATACACTGCATATTACGTTTTATTATAAGGTATTTTCAATGATACATTGCATATTACGTTATATTATAAGGTATTTTCAGTGATAAACTACTATATATTACAAGGTAGTTTCAATGATACACTACAAATTACCATATATTCTAAGGTATTTTCAATGATACACTGCATATTACGTTATATTATAAGGTATTTTCAAAGATACACTGCATATTACGTTATATTATAATGTATTTTCAATGATACACTGCATATTATGTTATATTATAAGGTATTTTCGTTGATACACTACAAATTACCATATATTATAAGGTATTTTCAATGATACACTAAAAAATTTCGATATATTATAAGGTATTTCCAATGATACACTGCATATTACCATATATTATAAGGTATTTTCAATGATACACTACAAATTACGATATATTATAAGGTATTTTCAATGATACACTGCATATTACTTTATATTATAAGGTATTTTCATTGATACACTACAAATTACGATATATTATAAGGTATTTTCAATGATACACAGCATATTACGTTATATTATAAGGTATTTTCAATGATAAACTACTATATATTATAAGGTATTTTCAATGATACACTACAAATTACGATATATTATAAGGTATTTTCACTGATACACTGCATATTACGTTATATTATAAGGTATTTTCAATGATACCCTGCATATTACGTTATATTATACGGTATTTTCATTGATACACTACAAATTGCGATATATTATAAGGTATTTTCAATGATACACTGCATATTACGTTATATTATAAGGTATTTTCAATGATACACTGCATATTACGTTATATTATAAGGTATTTTCAATGATACACTGCATATTACGTTATATTATAAGGTATTTTCATTGATACACTACAAATTACCATATATTATAAGGTATTTTCAATGATACACAGCATATTACCTTATATTATAAGGTATTTTCAATGATACACAGAATATTGCGTTATATTATAAGGTATTTTCAGTGATAAACTACTATATATTACAAGGTATTTTCAATGATACACTACAAATTACCATATATTCTAAGGTATTTTCAATGATACACTGCATATTACGTTATATTATAAGGTATCTTCAATGATACACTGCATATTACGTTTTATTATAAGGTATTTTCAATGATACACTGCATATTACGTTATATTATAAGGTATTTTCAATGATACACTGCATATTACGTTATATTATAAGGTATTTTCAATGATACACTGCATATTACGGTTATATTATAAGGTATTTTCAATGATACACTGCATATTACGTTATATTACAAGGTATTTTCAATGATACACAGAATATTACGTTATATTATAAGGTATTTTCAATGATAAACTACTATATATTACAAGGTATTTTCAATGATACACTGCATATTACGTTATATTATAAGGTAATTTCAATGATACACCGCATATTACGTTATATTATAATGTATTTTCAATGATACACTGCATATTACGTTATATTATAAGGTATTTTCATTGATACACTACAAATTACAATATATTATAAGGTATTTTCAATGATACACTACAAATTGCGATATATTATAAGGTATTTTCAATGATACACTGCATATTACGTTATATTATAAGGTATTTTCATTGATAGACTAGAATTACCATATATTCTAAGGTATTTTCAATGATACACTGCATATTACGTTATATTATAAGGTATTTTCAATGATAAACTGCATATTACGTTATATTATAAGGTATTTTCAATGATACACTGCATATTACGTTATATTATACGGTATTTTCATTGATACACTACAAATTGCGATATATTATAAGGTATTTTCAATGATTCACTACAAATTACGATATATTATAAGATATTTTCAATGATAAACTACTATATATTATAAGGTATTTTCAATGATACACTACAAATTACGATATATAATAAGGTATTTTCACTGATACACTGCATATTACGTTATATTATAAGGTATTTTCAATGATACACTGCATATTACGTTATATTATAAGGTATTTTCAATGATACCCTGCATATTACGTTATATTATACGGTATTTTCATTGATACACTACAAATTGCGATATATTATAAGGTATTTTCAATGATACACTGCATATTACGTTATATTATAAGGTATTTTCAATGATACACTGCATATTACGTTATATTATAAGGTATTTTCAATGATACACTGCATATTACGTTATATTATAAGGTATTTTCATTGATACACTACAAATTACCATATATTATAAGGTATTTTCAATGATACACAGCATATTACCTTATATTATAAGGTATTTTCAATGATACACAGAATATTGCGTTATATTATAAGGTATTTTCAATGATAAACTACTATATATTACAAGGTATTTTCAATGATACACTACAAATTACCATATATTCTAAGGTATTTTCAATGATACACTGCATATTACGTTATATTATAAGGTATCTTCAATGATACACTGCATATTACGTTTTATTATAAGGTATTTTCAATGATACACTGCATATTACGTTATATTATAAGGTATTTTCAATGATACACTGCATATTACGTTATATTATAAGGTATTTTCAATGATACACTGCATATTACGGTTATATTATAAGGTATTTTCAATGATACACTGCATATTACGTTATATTACAAGGTATTTTCAATGATACACAGAATATTACGTTATATTATAAGGTATTTTCAATGATAAACTACTATATATTACAAGGTATTTTCAATGATACACTGCATATTACGTTATATTATAAGGTAATTTCAATGATACACCGCATATTACGTTATATTATAATGTATTTTCAATGATACACTGCATATTACGTTATATTATAAGGTATTTTCAATGATACACAGAATATTACGTTTTATAATAAGGTATTTTCAATGATAAACTACTAAATATTATAAGGTATTTCCAATGATACACTACAAATTACGATATATTACAAGGTATTTTCAATGATACACTGCATATTACGTTATATTATAAGGTATTTTCAATGATACACTGCATATTACGTTATATTATAAGGTATTTTCAATGATAAACTACTATATATTATAAGGTATTTTCAATGATACACTGCATATTATGTTATATTACAAGGTATTTTCAATCATACACTGCATAATACGTTATATTATAAGGTATTTTCATTGATACACTGCATATTACGTTATATTATAAGGTATTTTCAATGATACACTACAAATTACGATATATTATAAGGTATTTTCAATGATACACTGCATATTACGTTATATTATAATGTATTTTCAATGATACACTGCATATTACGTTATATTATACGGTATTTTCAATGATACACTGCATATTACGTTATATTATAAGGTATTTTCAATGGTACACTGCATATTACGTTATATTATAAGGTATTTTCATTGATACACTACAAATTACCATATATTATAAGGTATTTTCAATGATACACAGCATATTACCTTATATTATAAGGTATTTTCAATGATACACTGCATATTACGTTATATTATAAGGTATTTTCAATGATAAACTACTATATATTATAAGGTATTTTCAATGATACACTACAAATTACGATATATTATAAGGTATTTTCAATGATACACTGCATATTACTTTATATTATAAGGTATTTTCATTGATACACTACAAATTACGTTATATTATAAGGTATTTTCGATGATACACTGCATATTACGGTTATATTATAAGGTATTTTCAATGATACACTGCATATTACGTTATATTACAAGGTATTTTCAATGATACACAGAATATTACGTTATATTATAAGTTATATTATATATGATATTATTTTCAATGATACACAGAATATTACGTTTTATAATAAGGTATTTTCAATGATAAACTACTAAATATTATAAGGTATTTCCAATGATACACTGCATATTACGTTATATTATAAGGTATTTTCAATGATACACTGCATATTACGTTATATTATAAGGTATTTTCAATGATACACTGCATATTACGTTATATTATATGGTATTTTCAATGATACACAGAATATTACGTTATATTATAAGGTATTTTCAATGATAAACTACTATATATTATAAGGTATTTTCAATGATACACTGCATATTACGTTATATTACAAGGTATTTTCAATGATACACAGAATATTACGTTATATTATAAGGTATATTCAATGATAAACTACTATATATTACAAGGTATTTTCAATGATACACTGCATATTACGTTATATTATAAGGTATTTTCAATGATACACCGCATATTACGTTATATTATAATGTATTTTCAATGATACACTGCATATTACGTTATATTATAAGGTATTTTCAATGATACACTGCATATTACGTTTTATTATAAGGTATTCTCAATGATACACTGCATATTACGATTTATTATAAGGTATTTTCAATGATACACTGCATATTACGTCATATTATAAGGTATTTTCAATGATACACTGCATATTACGTTATATTATAAGGTATTTTCAATGATACACAGAATATTACGTTTTATAATAAGGTATTTTCAATGATAAACTACTAAATATTATAAGGTATTTCCAATGATACACTGCATATTACGTTATATTATAAGGTATTTTCAATGATACACTGCATATTACGTTATATTATAAGGTATTTTCAATGATACACTGCATATTACGTTATATTATATGGTATTTTCAATGATACACAGAATATTACGTTATATTATAAGGTATTTTCAATGATAAACTACTATATATTATAAGGTATTTTCAATGATACACTGCATATTACGTTATATTATAAGGTATTTTCAATGATACACTGCATATTACGTTATATTATAAGGTATTTTGAATGATACACTGCATATTACGTTATATTATAAGGTATTTTCATTGATAGACTAGAATTACCATATATTCTAAGGTATTTTCAATGATACACTGCATATTACTTTATATTATAAGGTATTTTCATTGATACACTACAAATTACGTTATATTATAAGGTATTTTCATTGATACACTGTATATTACGGTTATATTATAAGGTATTTTCAATGATACACTGCATATTACGTTATATTACAAGGTATTTTCAATGATACACAGAATATTACGTTATATTATAAGGTATATTCAATGATAAACTACTATATATTACAAGGTATTTTCAATGATACACTGCATATTACGTTATATTATAAGGTATTTTCAATGATACACCGCATATTACGTTATATTATAATGTATTTTCAATGATACACTGCATATTACGTTATATTATAAGGTATTTTCAATGATACACTGCATATTACGTTTTATTATAAGGTATTCTCAATGATACACTGCATATTACGATTTATTATAAGGTATTTTCAATGATACACTGCATATTACGTCATATTATAAGGTATTTTCAATGATACACTGCATATTACGTTATATTATAAGGTATTTTCAATGATACACAGAATATTACGTTTTATAATAAGGTATTTTCAATGATAAACTACTAAATATTATAAGGTATTTCCAATGATACACTGCATATTACGTTATATTATAAGGTATTTTCAATGATACACTGCATATTACGTTATATTATAAGGTATTTTCAATGATAAACTACTATATATTATAAGGTATTTTCAATGATACACTACAAATTACGATATATTATAAGGTATTTTCAATGATACACTGCATATTACTTTATATTATAAGGTATTTTCATTGATACACTACAAATTACGTTATATTATAAGGTATTTTCAATGATACACTGCATATTACGGTTATATTATAAGGTATTTTCAATGATACACTGCATATTACGTTATATTACAAGGTATTTTCAATGATACACAGAATATTACGTTATATTATAAGGTATATTCAATGATAAACTACTATATATTACAAGGTATTTTCAATGATACACTGCATATTACGTTATATTATAAGGTATTTTCAATGATACACCGCATATTACGTTATATTATAATGTATTTTCAATGATACACTGCATATTACGTTATATTATAAGGTATTTTCAATGATACACTGCATATTACGTTTTATTATAAGGTATTCTCAATGATACACTGCATATTACGATTTATTATAAGGTATTTTCAATGATACACTGCATATTACGTCATATTATAAGGTATTTTCAATGATACACTGCATATTACGTTATATTATAAGGTATTTTCAATGATACACAGAATATTACGTTTTATAATAAGGTATTTTCAATGATAAACTACTAAATATTATAAGGTATTTCCAATGATACACTGCATATTACGTTATATTATAAGGTATTTTCAATGATACACAGAATATTACGTTTTATAATAAGGTATTTTCAATGATAAACTACTAAATATTATAAGGTATTTCCAATGATACACTGCATATTACTTTATATTATAAGGTATTTTCATTGATACACTACAAATTACGTTATATTATAAGGTATTTTCAATGATACACTGCATATTACGGTTATATTATAAGGTATTTTCAATGATACACAGAATATTACGTTTTATAATAAGGTATTTTCAATGATAAACTACTAAATATTATAAGGTATTTCCAATGATACACTGCATATTACGTTATATTATAAGGTATTTTCAATGATACACTGCATATTACGTTATATTATAAGGTATTTTGAATGATACACTGCATATTACGTTATATTATAAGGTATTTTCATTGATAGACTAGAATTACCATATATTATAAGGTATTTTCAATGATACACTGCATATTACTTAATATTATAAGGTATTTTCATTGATACACTACAAATTACGTTATATTATAAGGTATTTTCAATGATACACTGCATATTACGGTTATATTATAAGGTATTTTCAATGATACACTGCATATTACGTTATATTATAAGGTATTTTCAATGATACACAGAATATTACGTTATATTATAAGGTATATTCAATGATAAACTACTATATATTACAAGGTATTTTCAATGATACACTGCATATTACGTTATATTATAAGGTATTTTCAATGATACACCGCATATTACGTTATATTATAATGTATTTTCAATGATACACTGCATATTACGTTATATTATAAGGTATTTTCAATGATACACTGCATATTACGTTTTATTATAAGGTATTCTCAATGATACACTGCATATTACGATTTATTATAAGGTATTTTCAATGATACACTGCATATTACGTCATATTATAAGGTATTTTCAATGATACACTGCATATTACGTTATATTATAAGGTATTTTCAATGATACACAGAATATTACGTTTTATAATAAGGTATTTTCAATGATAAACTACTAAATATTATAAGGTATTTCCAATGATACACTGCATATTACGTTATATTATAAGGTATTTTCAATGATACACTGCATATTACGTTATATTATAAGGTATTTTCAATGATAAACTACTATATATTATAAGGTATTTTCAATGATACACTACAAATTACGATATATTATAAGGTATTTTCAATGATACACTGCATATTACTTTATATTATAAGGTATTTTCATTGATACACTACAAATTACGTTATATTATAAGGTATTTTCAATGATACACTGCATATTACGGTTATATTATAAGGTATTTTCAATGATACACTGCATATTACGTTATATTACAAGGTATTTTCAATGATACACAGAATATTACGTTATATTATAAGGTATATTCAATGATAAACTACTATATATTACAAGGTATTTTCAATGATACACTGCATATTACGTTATATTATAAGGTATTTTCAATGATACACCGCATATTACGTTATATTATAATGTATTTTCAATGATACACTGCATATTACGTTATATTATAAGGTATTTTCAATGATACACTGCATATTACGTTTTATTATAAGGTATTCTCAATGATACACTGCATATTACGATTTATTATAAGGTATTTTCAATGATACACTGCATATTACGTCATATTATAAGGTATTTTCAATGATACACTGCATATTACGTTATATTATAAGGTATTTTCAATGATACACAGAATATTACGTTTTATAATAAGGTATTTTCAATGATAAACTACTAAATATTATAAGGTATTTCCAATGATACACTGCATATTACGTTATATTATAAGGTATTTTCAATGATACACAGAATATTACGTTTTATAATAAGGTATTTTCAATGATAAACTACTAAATATTATAAGGTATTTCCAATGATACACTGCATATTACTTTATATTATAAGGTATTTTCATTGATACACTACAAATTACGTTATATTATAAGGTATTTTCAATGATACACTGCATATTACGGTTATATTATAAGGTATTTTCAATGATACACAGAATATTACGTTTTATAATAAGGTATTTTCAATGATAAACTACTAAATATTATAAGGTATTTCCAATGATACACTGCATATTACGTTATATTATAAGGTATTTTCAATGATACACTGCATATTACGTTATATTATAAGGTATTTTGAATGATACACTGCATATTACGTTATATTATAAGGTATTTTCATTGATAGACTAGAATTACCATATATTCTAAGGTATTTTCAATGATACACTGCATATTACTTTATATTATAAGGTATTTTCATTGATACACTACAAATTACGTTATATTATAAGGTATTTTCAATGATACACTGCATATTACGGTTATATTATAAGGTATTTTCAATGATACACTGCATATTACGTTATATTACAAGGTATTTTCAATGATACACAGAATATTACGTTATATTATAAGGTATATTCAATGATAAACTACTATATATTACAAGGTATTTTCAATGATACACTGCATATTACGTTATATTATAAGGTATTTTCAATGATACACCGCATATTACGTTATATTATAATGTATTTTCAATGATACACTGCATATTACGTTATATTATAAGGTATTTTCAATGATACACTGCATATTACGTTTTATTATAAGGTATTCTCAATGATACACTGCATATTACGATTTATTATAAGGTATTTTCAATGATACACTGCATATTACGTCATATTATAAGGTATTTTCAATGATACACTGCATATTACGTTATATTATAAGGTATTTTCAATGATACACAGAATATTACGTTTTATAATAAGGTATTTTCAATGATAAACTACTAAATATTATAAGGTATTTCCAATGATACACTGCATATTACGTTATATTATAAGGTATTTTCAATGATACACTGCATATTACGTTATATTATAAGGTATTTTCAATGATAAACTACTATATATTATAAGGTATTTTCAATGATACACTACAAATTACGATATATTATAAGGTATTTTCAATGATACACTGCATATTACTTTATATTATAAGGTATTTTCATTGATACACTACAAATTACGTTATATTATAAGGTATTTTCAATGATACACTGCATATTACGGTTATATTATAAGGTATTTTCAATGATACACTGCATATTACGTTATATTATAAGGTATTTTCAATGATACACAGAATATTACGTTATATTATAAGGTATATTCAATGATAAACTACTATATATTACAAGGTATTTTCAATGATACACTGCATATTACGTTATATTATAAGGTATTTTCAATGATACACCGCATATTACGTTATATTATAATGTATTTTCAATGATACACTGCATATTACGTTATATTATAAGGTATTTTCAATGATACACTGCATATTACGTTTTATTATAAGGTATTCTCAATGATACACTGCATATTACGATTTATTATAAGGTATTTTCAATGATACACTGCATATTACGTCATATTATAAGGTATTTTCAATGATACACTGCATATTACGTTATATTATAAGGTATTTTCAATGATACACAGAATATTACGTTTTATAATAAGGTATTTTCAATGATAAACTACTAAATATTATAAGGTATTTCCAATGATACACTGCATATTACGTTATATTATAAGGTATTTTCAATGATACACAGAATATTACGTTTTATAATAAGGTATTTTCAATGATAAACTACTAAATATTATAAGGTATTTCCAATGATACACTGCATATTACTTTATATTATAAGGTATTTTCATTGATACACTACAAATTACGTTATATTATAAGGTATTTTCAATGATACACTGCATATTACGGTTATATTATAAAGTATTTTCAATGATACACTGCATATTACGTTATATTACAAGGTATTTTCAATGATACACAGAATATTACGTTATATTATAAGGTATATTCAATGATAAACTACTATATATTACAAGGTATTTTCAATGATACACTGCATATTACGTTATATTATAAGGTATTTTCAATGATACACCGCATATTACGTTATATTATAATGTATTTTCAATGATACACTGCATATTACGTTATATTATAAGGTATTTTCAATGATACACTGCATATTACGTTAAATTATAAGGTATTTTCAATGATACACTGCATATTACGTTTTATTATAAGGTATTTTCGATGATACACTGCATATTACGTTATATTATTAGGTATTTTCAATGATACACTACAAATTACCATATATTATAAGGTATCTTCAATGATACACAGCATATTACGTTTTATTATAAGGTATTTTCAATGATACACTGCATATTACGTTTTATTATAAGGTATTTCCAATGATACACTGCATATTACGTTATATTATAAGGTATTTTCAATGATACACTGCATATTACGTCATATTATAAGGTATTTCCAATGATACTCTGCATATTACGTTATATTATAAGGTATTTTCATTGATAGCCTAGAATTACCATATATTCTAAGGTATTTCCAATGATACATTGCATATTACGTTATATTATAAGGTATTTTCAATGATACACTGCATATTACGTTATATTATAAGGTATTTTCAATGATACACTGCATATTACGTTATATTATTAGGTATTTTCAATGATAGACTGCATATCTCGTTATATTATAAGGTATTTTCAATGATACACTGCATATCACGTTATATTATAAGGTATTTTCAATGATACACTGCATATTACATTATTTTATAAGGTATTTTTCATGATAGACTGCATACTACGTTATATTATAAGGTATTTTCAATGATACACTGAATATTACACTACATTATAAGGTATTTTCAATGATAGACTGCATATTACGTTATATTATAAGGTATTTTCAATGATACACTGCACATCACGTTATATTATAAGGTATTTTCAATGATACACTGCTTATTATGTTATATTATGAGGTATTTTCAATGATAGACTGCATATTACATTATATTATAAGGTATTTTCAATGATAGACTGCATATTACGTTATATTATAAGGTATTTTCAATGATACCGTGCATATTACGTTATATTATAAGGTATTTTCATTGATACACTGCATATTAAGTTATATTATAAGGTATTTTCAATGATAGACTGCAAATATTACGTTATATTATAAGGTATTTTCAATGATACACTGCATATTACGTTATATTATGAGGTATTTTCAATGGTAGACTGCATATCACGTTATATTATAAGGTATTTTCAATGATAAACTACTATATATTATAAGGTATTTTCAATGATACACTACAAATTACGATATATTATAAGGTATTTTCAATGATACACTGCATATTACGTTATATTATAAGGTAG
Source organism: Lasioglossum lativentre (assembly GCA_916610255.1). Classification (NCBI taxonomy): domain Eukaryota; kingdom Metazoa; phylum Arthropoda; class Insecta; order Hymenoptera; family Halictidae; genus Lasioglossum; species Lasioglossum lativentre. Next base: position 14,513 of record CAKAJI010000995.1, on the reverse strand, counting down.
TTTCATTGATAGACTAGAATTACCATATATTCTAAGGTATTTTCAATGATACACTGCATATTACGTTATATTATAAGGTATTTTCAATGATACACAGAATATTACGTTATATTATAAGGTATTTTCAATGATAAACTACTATATATTATAAGGTATTTTCAATGATAAACTACTATATATTATAAGGTATTTTCAATGATCCACTACAAATTACGATATATTCTAAGGTATTTCCAATGATACATTGCATATTACGTTATATTATAAGGTATTTTCAATGATACACTGCATATTACGTTATATTATAAGGTATTTTCAATGATACACTGCATATTACGTTATATTATAAGGTATTTTCAATGATAAACTACTATATATTATAAGGTATTTTCAATGATACACTGCATATTATGTTATATTATAAGGTATTTTCAATGATACACTGCATATCACGTTATATTATAAGGTATTTTCATTGATACACTGCATATTACGTTATATTATAAGGTATTTTCAATGATACACTACAAATTACGATATATTATAAGGTATTTTCAATGATACACTGCATATTACGTTATATTATAATGTATTTTCAATGATACACTGCATATTACGTTATATTATAATGTATTTTCAATGATACACTGCATATTACGTTATATTATAAGGTATTTTCATTGATAGACTAGAATTACCATATATTCTAAGGTATTTTCAATGATACACTGCATATTACGTTATATTATAAGGTATTTTCAATGATAAACTGCATATTACGTTATATTATAAGGTATTTTCAATAATACACTGCATATTACGTTATATTATACGGTATTTTCATTGATAGACTAGAATTACCATATATTCTAAGGTATTTTCAATGATACACTGCATATTACTTTATATTATAAGGTATTTTCATTGATACACTACAAATTACGTTATATTATAAGGTATTTTCAATGATACACTGCATATTACGGTTATATTATAAGGTATTTTCAATGATACACTGCATATTACGTTATATTACAAGGTATTTTCAATGATACACAGAATATTACGTTATATTATAAGGTATATTCAATGATAAACTACTATATATTACAAGGTATTTTCAATGATACACTGCATATTACGTTATATTATAAGGTATTTTCAATGATACACCGCATATTACGTTATATTATAATGTATTTTCAATGATACACTGCATATTACGTTATATTATAAGGTATTTTCAATGATACACTGCATATTACGTTTTATTATAAGGTATTCTCAATGATACACTGCATATTACGATTTATTATAAGGTATTTTCAATGATACACTGCATATTACGTCATATTATAAGGTATTTTCAATGATACACTGCATATTACGTTATATTATAAGGTATTTTCAATGATACACAGAATATTACGTTTTATAATAAGGTATTTTCAATGATAAACTACTAAATATTATAAGGTATTTCCAATGATACACTGCATATTACGTTATATTATAAGGTATTTTCAATGATACACTGCATATTACGTTATATTATAAGGTATTTTCAATGATAAACTACTATATATTATAAGGTATTTTCAATGATACACTACAAATTACGATATATTATAAGGTATTTTCAATGATACACTGCATATTACTTTATATTATAAGGTATTTTCATTGATACACTACAAATTACGTTATATTATAAGGTATTTTCAATGATACACTGCATATTACGGTTATATTATAAGGTATTTTCAATGATACACTGCATATTACGTTATATTATAAGGTATTTTCAATGATACACAGAATATTACGTTATATTATAAGGTATATTCAATGATAAACTACTATATATTACAAGGTATTTTCAATGATACACTGCATATTACGTTATATTATAAGGTATTTTCAATGATACACCGCATATTACGTTATATTATAATGTATTTTCAATGATACACTGCATATTACGTTATATTATAAGGTATTTTCAATGATACACTGCATATTACGTTTTATTATAAGGTATTCTCAATGATACACTGCATATTACGATTTATTATAAGGTATTTTCAATGATACACTGCATATTACGTCATATTATAAGGTATTTTCATTGATACACTGCATATTACGTTATATTATAAGGTATTTTCAATGATACACAGAATATTACGTTTTATAATAAGGTATTTTCAATGATAAACTACTAAATATTATAAGGTATTTCCAATGATACACTGCATATTACGTTATATTATAAGGTATTTTCAATGATACACAGAATATTACGTTTTATAATAAGGTATTTTCAATGATAAACTACTAAATATTATAAGGTATTTCCAATGATACACTGCATATTACTTTATATTATAAGGTATTTTCATTGATACACTACAAATTACGTTATATTATAAGGTATTTTCAATGATACACTGCATATTACGGTTATATTATAAAGTATTTTCAATGATACACTGCATATTACGTTATATTACAAGGTATTTTCAATGATACACAGAATATTACGTTATATTATAAGGTATATTCAATGATAAACTACTATATATTACAAGGTATTTTCAATGATACACTGCATATTACGTTATATTATAAGGTATTTTCAATGATACACCGCATATTACGTTATATTATAATGTATTTTCAATGATACACTGCATATTACGTTATATTATAAGGTATTTTCAATGATACACTGCATATTACGTTAAATTATAAGGTATTTTCAATGATACACTGCATATTACGTTTTATTATAAGGTATTTTCGATGATACACTGCATATTACGTTATATTATTAGGTATTTTCAATGATACACTACAAATTACCATATATTATAAGGTATCTTCAATGATACACAGCATATTACGTTTTATTATAAGGTATTTTCAATGATACACTGCATATTACGTTTTATTATAAGGTATTTCCAATGATACACTGCATATTACGTTATATTATAAGGTATTTTCAATGATACACTGCATATTACGTCATATTATAAGGTATTTCCAATGATACTCTGCATATTACGTTATATTATAAGGTATTTTCATTGATAGCCTAGAATTACCATATATTCTAAGGTATTTCCAATGATACATTGCATATTACGTTATATTATAAGGTATTTTCAATGATACACTCCATATTACGTTATATTATAAGGTATTTTCAATGATACACTGCATATTACGTTATATTATTAGGTATTTTCAATGATAGACTGCATATCTCGTTATATTATAAGGTATTTTCAATGATACACTGCATATCACGTTATATTATAAGGTATTTTCAATGATACACTGCATATTACATTATTTTATAAGGTATTTTTCATGATAGACTGCATACTACGTTATATTATAAGGTATTTTCAATGATACACTGAATATTACACTACATTATAAGGTATTTTCAATGATAGACTGCATATTACGTTATATTATAAGGTATTTTCAATGATACACTGCACATCACGTTATATTATAAGGTATTTTCAATGATACACTGCTTATTATGTTATATTATGAGGTATTTTCAATGATAGACTGCATATTACATTATATTATAAGGTATTTTCAATGATAGACTGCATATTACGTTATATTATAAGGTATTTTCAATGATACCGTGCATATTACGTTATATTATAAGGTATTTTCATTGATACACTGCATATTAAGTTATATTATAAGGTATTTTCAATGATAGACTGCAAATATTACGTTATATTATAAGGTATTTTCAATGATACACTGCATATTACGTTATATTATGAGGTATTTTCAATGGTAGACTGCATATCACGTTATATTATAAGGTATTTTCAATGATAAACTACTATATATTATAAGGTATTTTCAATGATACACTACAAATTACGATATATTATAAGGTATTTTCAATGATACACTGCATATTACGTTATATTATAAGGTAGTTTCATTGATAGACTAGAATTACCATATATTCTAAGGTATTTTCAATGATACACTGCATATTACGTTATATTATAAGGTATTTTCAATGATACACAGAATATTACGTTATATTATAAGGTATTTTCAATGATAAACTACTATATATTATAAGGTATTTTCAATGATCCACTACAAATTACGATATATTCTAAGGTATTTCCAATGATACATTGCATATTACGTTATATTATAAGGTATTTTCAATGATACACTGCATATTACGTTATATTATAAGGTATTTTCAATGATACACTGCATATTACGTTATATTATAAGGTATTTTCAATGATAAACTACTATATATTATAAGGTATTTTCAATGATACACTGCATATTATGTTATATTATAAGGTATTTTCAATGATACACTGCATATCACGTTATATTATAAGGTATTTTCATTGATACACTGCATATTACGTTATATTATAAGGTATTTTCAATGATACACTACAAATTACGATATATTATAAGGTATTTTCAATGATACACTGCATATTACGTTATATTATAATGTATTTTCAATGATACACTGCATATTACGTTATATTATAATGTATTTTCAATGATACACTGCATATTACGTTATATTATAAGGTATTTTCATTGATAGACTAGAATTACCATATATTCTAAGGTATTTTCAATGATACACTGCATATTACGTTATATTATAAGGTATTTTCAATGATAAACTGCATATTACGTTATATTATAAGGTATTTTCAATAATACACTGCATATTACGTTATATTATACGGTATTTTCATTGATACACTACAAATTGCGATATATTATAAGGTATTTTCAATGATTCACTACAAATTACGATATATTATAAGATATTTTCAATGATAAACTACTATATATTATAAGGTATTTTCAATGATACACTACAAATTACGATATATTATAAGGTATTTTCACTGATACACTGCATATTACGTTATATTATAAGGTATTTTCAATGATACACTGCATATTACGTTATATTATAAGGTATTTTCAATGATACCCTGCATATTACGTTATATTATACGGTATTTTCATTGATACACTACAAATTGCGATATATTATAAGGTATTTTCAATGATACACTGCATATTACGTTATATTATAATGTATTTTCAATGATACACTGCATATTACGTTATATTATAATGTATTTTCAATGATACACTGCATATTACGTTATATTATAAGGTATTTTCAATGATACACTGCATATTACGTTTTATTATAAGGTATTTTCAATGATACACTGCATATTACGTTTTATTATAAGGTATTTTGAATGATACACTACAAATTACGATTTATTATAAGGTATTTTCAATGATACACTGCATATTACGTTATATTAAAAGGTATTTTCAATGATACACTGCATATTACGTTATATTATAAGGTATTTTCATTGATACACTACAAATTACCATATATTATAAGGTATTTTCAATGATACACTACAAATTACGATATATTATAAGGTATTTTCAATGATACACTGCATATTACGTTATATTAAAAGGTATTTTCAATGATACACTGCATATTACGTTATATTATAAGGTATTTTCAATGAAGCACTGCATATTACGTTATACTATCAGGTATTTTCAATGATACACTACAAATTACGATATATTATAAGGTATTTCCAATGATACTCTGCATATTACGTTATATTATAAGGTATTTTCAATGATACATTGCATATTACGTTATATTATTAGGTATTTTCAATGATACACTAAAAAATTAAGATATATTATAAGGTATTTCCAATGATACTCTGCATATTACGTTATATTATAAGGTATTTTCAATGATACACTGCATATTACGTTATATTATAAGGTATTTTCATTGATAGACTAGAATTACCATATATTCTAAGGTATTTTCAATGATACACTGCATATTACGTTATATGAGAATGTATTTTCATTGATACACTACAAATTACGATATATTATAAGGTATTTTCAATGATACCCTGCATATTACGTTATATTATAAGGTATTTTCAATGATACACTGCATATTACGTTATATTATAAGGTATTTTCAATGAAGCACTGCATATTACGTTATACTATCAGGTATTGTCAATGATACACTACAAATTACGATATATTATAAGGTATTTTCAATGATACACTGCATATTACGTTATATTATATGGTATTTTCAATGATACACTGCATATTACGTTATATTATAAGGCATTTTCAATGATACACTGCATATTACGTTATATTATAAGGTATTTTCATTGATAGACTAGAATTACCATATATTCTAAGGTATTTTCAATGATACACTGCATATTACGTTATATTATTAGGTATTTTCAATGATAGACTGCATATCTCGTTATATTATAAGGTATTTTCAATGATACACTGCATATCACGTTATATTATAAGGTATTTTCAATGATACACTGCATATTACATTATTTTATAAGGTATTTTTCATGATAGACTGCATACTACGTTATATTATAAGGTATTTTCAATGATACACTGAATATTACACTACATTATAAGGTATTTTCAATGATAGACTGCATATTACGTTATATTATAAGGTATTGTCAATGATACACTATCAGGTATTGTCAATGATACACTACAAATTACGATATATTATAAGGTATTTTCAATGATAGACTGCATATTACATTATATTATAAGGTATTTTCAATGATAGACTGCATATTACGTTATATTATAAGGCATTTTCAATGATACACTGCATATTACGTTATATTATAAGGTATTTTCATTGATAGACTAGAATTACCATATATTCTAAGGTATTTTCAATGATACACTGCATATTACGTTATATTATTAGGTATTTTCAATGATAGACTGCATATCTCGTTATATTATAAGGTATTTTCAATGATACACTGCATATCACGTTATATTATAAGGTATTTTCAATGATACACTGCATATTACATTATTTTATAAGGTATTTTTCATGATAGACTGCATACTACGTTATATTATAAGGTATTTTCAATGATACACTGAATATTACACTACATTATAAGGTATTTTCAATGATAGACTGCATATTACGTTATATTATAAGGTATTTTCAATGATACACTGCACATCACGTTATATTATAAGGTATTTTCAATGATACACTGCTTATTATGTTATATTATGAGGTATTTTCAATGATAGACTGCATATTACATTATATTATAAGGTATTTTCAATGATAGACTGCATATTACGTTATATTATAAGGTATTTTCAATGATACCGTGCATATTACGTTATATTATAAGGTATTTTCATTGATACACTGCATATTAAGTTATATTATAAGGTATTTTCAATGATAGACTGCAAATATTACGTTATATTATAAGGTATTTTCAATGATACACTGCATATTACGTTATATTATGAGGTATTTTCAATGGTAGACTGCATATCACGTTATATTATAAGGTATTTTCAATGATAAACTACTATATATTATAAGGTATTTTCAATGATACACTACAAATTACGATATATTATAAGGTATTTTCAATGATACACTGCATATTACGTTATATTATAAGGTAGTTTCATTGATAGACTAGAATTACCATATATTCTAAGGTATTTTCAATGATACACTGTATATTACGTTATATTATAAGGTATTTTCAATGATAAACTACTATATATTATAAGGTATTTTCAATGATCCACTACAAATTACGATATATTATAAGGTATTTTCAATGATACACTGCATATTACGTTATATTATAAGGTATTTTCAATGATACACTGCTTATTATGTTATATTATGAGGTATTTTCAATGATAGACTGCATATTACATTATATTATAAGGTATTTTCAATGATAGACTGCGTATTACGTTATATTATAAGGTATTTTCAATGATACCGTGCATATTACGTTATATTATAAGGTATTTTCAATGATACACTGCATATTACGTTATATTATTAGGTATTTTCAATGATAGACTGCATATCTCGTTATATTATAAGGTATTTTCAATGATACACTGCATATCACGTTATATTATAAGGTATTTTCAATGATACACTGCATATTACATTATTTTATAAGGTATTTTTCATGATAGACTGCATACTACGTTATATTATAAGGTATTTTCAATGATACACTGAATATTACACTACATTATAAGGTATTTTCAATGATAGACTGCATATTACGTTATATTATAAGGTATTTTCAATGATACACTGCACATCACGTTATATTATAAGGTATTTTCAATGATACACTGCTTATTATGTTATATTATGAGGTATTTTCAATGATAGACTGCATATTACATTATATTATAAGGTATTTTCAATGATAGACTGCATATTACGTTATATTATAAGGTATTTTCAATGATACCGTGCATATTACGTTATATTATAAGGTATTTTCATTGATACACTGCATATTAAGTTATATTATAAGGTATTTTCAATGATAGACTGCAAATATTACGTTATATTATAAGGTATTTTCAATGATACACTGCATATTACGTTATATTATGAGGTATTTTCAATGGTAGACTGCATATCACGTTATATTATAAGGTATTTTCAATGATAAACTACTATATATTATAAGGTATTTTCAATGATACACTACAAATTACGATATATTATAAGGTATTTTCAATGATACACTGCATATTACGTTATATTATAAGGTAGTTTCATTGATAGACTAGAATTACCATATATTCTAAGGTATTTTCAATGATACACTGCATATTACGTTATATTATAAGGTATTTTCAATGATACACAGAATATTACGTTATATTATAAGGTATTTTCAATGATAAACTACTATATATTATAAGGTATTTTCAATGATCCACTACAAATTACGATATATTATAAGGTATTTTCAATGATACACTGCATATTACGTTATATTATAAGGTATTTTCAATGATACACTACAAATTACCATATATTATAAGGTATTTTCAATGATACACTACAAATTAAGATTTATTATAAGGTATTTTCAATGATACACTGCATATTACGTTATATTATAAGGTATTTTCAATGATACAACGAATATTACGTTATATTATAATGAATTTTCAATGATAAACTACTATATATTATAAGGTATTTTCAATGATACACTACAAATTACGATATATTATAAGGTATTTTCAATGATACACTGCATATTACTTTATATTATAAGGTATTTTTCATGATAGACTGCATACTACGTTATATTATAAGGTATTTTCAATGATACACTGAATATTACACTACATTATAAGGTATATTCAATGATAGACTGCATATTACGTTATATTATAAGGTATTTTCAATGATACACTGCATATCACGTTATATTATAAGGTATTTTCAATGATACACTGTTTATTATGTTATATTATGAGGTATTTTCAATGATAGACTGCATATTACATTATATTATAAGGTATTTTCAATGATAGACTGCATATTACGTTATATTATAAGGTATTTTCAATGATACCGTGCATATTACGTTATATTATAAGGTATTTTCATTGATACACTGCATATTAAGTTATATTATAAGGTATTTTCAATGATAAACTACTATATATTATAAGGTATTTTCAATGATACACTACAAATTACGATATATTATAAGGTATTTTCAATGATACACTGCATATTACGTTATATTATAAGGTAGTTTCATTGATAGACTAGAATTACCATATATTCTAAGGTATTATCAATGATACACTGCATATTACGTTATATTATAAGGTATTTTCAATGATACACAGAATATTACGTTATATTATAAGGTATTTTCAATGATACACTGAATATTACATTACATTATAAGGTATTTTCAATGATACACTACAAATTACGATATATTATAAGGTATTTCCAATGATACTCTGCATATTACGTTATATTATAAGGTATTTTCAATGATACATTGCATATTACGTTATATTATTAGGTATTTTCAATGATACACTAAAAAATTAAGATATATTATAAGGTATTTCCAATGATACTCTGCATATTACGTTATATTATAAGGCATTTTCAATGATACACTGCATATTACGTTATATTATAAGGTATTTTCATTGATAGACTAGAATTACCATATATTCTAAGGTATTTTCAATGATACACTGCATATTACGTTATATGAGAATGTATTTTCATTGATACACTACAAATTACGATATATTATAAGGTATTTTCAATGATACCCTGCATATTACGTTATATTATAAGGTATTTTCAATGATACACTGCATATTACGTTATATTATAAGGTATTTTCAATGAAGCACTGCATATTACGTTATACTATCAGGTATTGTCAATGATACACTACAAATTACGATATATTATAAGGTATTTTCAATGATACACTGCATATTACGTTATATTATATGGTATTTTCAATGATACACTGCATATTACGTTATATTATAAGGCATTTTCAATGATACACTGCATATTACGTTATATTATAAGGTATTTTCATTGATAGACTAGAATTACCATATATTCTAAGGTATTTTCAATGATACACTGCATATTACGTTATATTATTAGGTATTTTCAATGATAGACTGCATATCTCGTTATATTATAAGGTATTTTCAATGATACACTGCATATCACGTTATATTATAAGGTATTTTCAATGATACACTGCACATCACGTTATATTATAAGGTATTTTCAATGATACACTGCTTATTATGTTATATTATGAGGTATTTTCAATGATAGACTGCATATTACATTATATTATAAGGTATTTTCAATGATAGACTGCATATTACGTTATATTATAAGGTATTTTCAATGATACCGTGCATATTACGTTATATTATAAGGTATTTTCAATGATACACTGCATATCACGTTATATTATAAGGTATTTTCAATGATACACTGCATATTACGTTATATTATAAGGTATTTTCAATGATAAACTACTATATATTATAAGGTATTTTCAATGATCCACTACAAATTACGATATATTATAAGGTATTTTCAATGATACACTGCATATTACGTTATATTATAAGGTATTTTCAATGATACACTGCTTATTATGTTATATTATGAGGTATTTTCAATGATAGACTGCATATTACATTATATTATAAGGTATTTTCAATGATAGACTGCATATTACGTTATATTATAAGGTATTTTCAATGATACCGTGCATATTACGTTATATTATAAGGTATTTTCAATGATACACTGCATATTACGTTATATTATTAGGTATTTTCAATGATAGACTGCATATCTCGTTATATTATAAGGTATTTTCAATGATACACTGCATATCACGTTATATTATAAGGTATTTTCAATGATACACTGCATATTACATTATTTTATAAGGTATTTTTCATGATAGACTGCATACTACGTTATATTATAAGGTATTTTCAATGATACACTGAATATTACACTACATTATAAGGTATTTTCAATGATAGACTGCATATTACGTTATATTATAAGGTATTTTCAATGATACACTGCACATCACGTTATATTATAAGGTATTTTCAATGATACACTGCTTATTATGTTATATTATGAGGTATTTTCAATGATAGACTGCATATTACATTATATTATAAGGTATTTTCAATGATAGACTGCATATTACGTTATATTATAAGGTATTTTCAATGATACCGTGCATATTACGTTATATTATAAGGTATTTTCATTGATACACTGCATATTAAGTTATATTATAAGGTATTTTCAATGATAGACTGCAAATATTACGTTATATTATAAGGTATTTTCAATGATACACTGCATATTACGTTATATTATGAGGTATTTTCAATGGTAGACTGCATATCACGTTATATTATAAGGTATTTTCAATGATAAACTACTATATATTATAAGGTATTTTCAATGATACACTACAAATTACGATATATTATAAGGTATTTTCAATGATACACTGCATATTACGTTATATTATAAGATAGTTTCATTGATAGACTAGAATTACCATATATTCTAAGGTATTTTCAATGATACACTGCATATTACGTTATATTATAAGGTATTTTCAATGATACACAGAATATTACGTTATATTATAAGGTATTTTCAATGATAAACTACTATATATTATAAGGTATTTTCAATGATCCACTACAAATTACGATATATTATAAGGTATTTTCAATGATACACTGCATATTACGTTATATTATAAGGTATTTTCAATGATACACTACAAATTACAATATATTATACGGTATTTTCAATGATACACTACAAATTAAGATTTATTATAAGGTATTTTCAATGATACACTGCATATTACGTTATATTATAAGGTATTTTCAATGATACAACGAATATTACGTTATATTATAATGAATTTTCAATGATAAACTACTATATATTATAAGGTATTTTCAATGATACACTACAAATTACGATATATTATAAGGTATTTTCAATGATACACTGCATATTACTTTATATTATAAGGTATTTTTCATGATAGACTGCATACTACGTTATATTATAAGGTATTTTCAATGATACACTGAATATTACACTACATTATAAGGTATATTCAATGATAGACTGCATATTACGTTATATTATAAAGTATTTTCAATGATACACTGCATATCACGTTATATTATAAGGTATTTTCAATGATACACTGTTTATTATGTTATATTATGAGGTATTTTCAATGATAGACTGCATATTACATTATATTATAAGGTATTTTCAATGATAGACTGCATATTACGTTATATTATAAGGTATTTTCAATGATACCGTGCATATTACGTTATATTATAAGGTATTTTCATTGATACACTGCATATTAAGTTATATTATAAGGTATTTTCAATGATAAACTACTATATATTATAAGGTATTTTCAATGATACACTACAAATTACGATATATTATAAGGTATTTTCAATGATACACTGCATATTACGTTATATTATAAGGTAGTTTCATTGATAGACTAGAATTACCATATATTCTAAGGTATTTTCAATGATACACTGCATATTACGTTATATTATAAGGTATTTTCAATGATACACAGAATATTACGTTATATTATAAGGTATTTTCAATGATACACTGAATATTACATTACATTATAAGGTATTTTCAATGATACACTGCATATTACGTTATATTATAAGGTATTTTCAATTATAGACTGCATATTACATTATATTATAAGGTATTTTCAATGATAGACTGCATATTACGTTATATTATGAGGTATTTTCAATGATACACTGCATATTACGTTATATTATCAGGTATTTTCAATGATACTCTGCATATTACATTATATTATAAGGTATTTTCAATGATAGACTGCATATTACGTTATATTGTGAGGTATTTTCAATGATAGACTGCATATTACGTTATATTATAAAGTATTTTCAATGAATTACTGCATATTACGTTATATTATAAGGTATTTTCAATGATACACTGCATATTACGTTATATTATAAGGTATTTTCAATGATAGACTGCATATTACGTTATATTATAAGGTATTTTCAATGATACCGTGCATATTACGTTATATTATAAGGTATTTTCAATGATACACTGCATATTACGTTATATTATAAGGTATTTTCATTGATAGACTAGAATTACCATATATTCTAAGGTATTTTCAATGATACACTGCATATTACGTTATATTATTAGGTATTTTCAATGATAGACTGCATATCTCGTTATATTATAAGGTATTTTCAATGATACACTGCATATCACGTTATATTATAAGGTATTTTCAATGATACACTGCATATTACATTATTTTATAAGGTATTTTTCATGATAGACTGCATACTACGTTATATTATAAGGTATTTTCAATGATACACTGAATATTACACTACATTATAAGGTATTTTCAATGATAGACTGCATATTACGTTATATTATAAGGTATTTTCAATGATACACTGCACATCACGTTATATTATAAGGTATTTTCAATGATACACTGCTTATTATGTTATATTATGAGGTATTTTCAATGATAGACTGCATATTACATTATATTATAAGGTATTTTCAATGATAGACTGCATATTACGTTATATTATAAGGTATTTTCAATGATACCGTGCATATTACGTTATATTATAAGGTATTTTCAATGATACACTACAAATTACGATATATTATAAGGTATTTTCAATGATACACTGCATATTACTTTATATTATAAGGTATTTTTCATGATAGACTGCATACTACGTTATATTATAAGGTATTTTCAATGATACACTGAATATTACACTACATTATAAGGTATATTCAATGATAGACTGCATATTACGTTATATTATAAGGTATTTTCAATGATACACTGCATATCACGTTATAT
>CAKAJI010000994.1:0-58177 GCA_916610255.1 Lasioglossum lativentre | reverse complement strand
AGTGTATCATTGAAAATACCTTATAATATAACGTAATATGCAGTGTATCATTGAAAATACATTAGAATATATGGTAATTCTAGTCTATCAATGAAAATACCTTATAATATAACGTAATATGCAGTGTATCATTGAAAATACCTTATAATACGTAGTAGTTTATCATTGAAAATACCTTATAATATGACGTAATATGCAGTGTATCATTGAGAATACCTTATAATATAACGTAATATGCAGTGTATCATTGAAAATACCTTATAATATAACGTAATATGCAGTGTATCATTGAAAATACCTTATAATATAACGTAATATGCAGTGTATCATTGAAAATACCTTATAATATAACGTAATATGCAGTGTATCGTTGAAAAATACCTTAGAATATATGGTAATTTCTAGTCTATCAATGAAAATACCTTATAATATAACGTAATATGCAGTGTATCATTGAAAATACCTTATAATATATAGTAGTTTATCATTGAAAATACCTTATAGTATAACGTAATATGCAGTGCATCTTTGAAAATACCTTCCCATATAACGTAATTTGTAGTGTATCATTGAAAATACCTTATAATATATAGTAGTTTATCATTGAAAATTCCTTATAATATATAGTAGTTTATCATTGAAAATACCTTATGATATAACGTAATTTGTAGTGTATCATTGAAAATACCTTATAATATATAGTAGTTTATCATTGAAAATACCTTATAATATATAGTAGTTTATCATTGAAAATACCTTATAAAATAACGTAATATGCTGTGTATCATTGAAAATACCTTATAATATAACGTAATATGCAGTGTATCATTGAAAATACCTTATAATATAACGTAATATACAGCGTATCATTGAAAAATAAATTATAATATAACGTAATATGCAGTGTATCATTGAAAATACCTTATAATATATCGTAATTTGTAGTGTATCAATGAAAATACCTTCTCATATAACGTAATATGCAGTGTATCATTGAAAATACCTTATAATATATCGTTATTTGTAGTGTATCTTTGAAAATACCTTATAATATAACGTAATATGCAGTGTATCATTGAAAATACCTTATAATATAACGTAATATGCAGTGTATCATTGAAAATACCTTATAATATAACGTAATATGCAGTGTATCATGAAAATACCTTATAATATATAGTAGTTTATCATTGAAAATACCTTATAGTATAACGTAATATGCAGTGTATCATTGAAAATACCTTCCCATATAACGTAATATGCAGTGTATCATTGAAAATACCTTATAATATATCGTAATTTGTAGTGTATCAATGAAAATACCTTCTCATATAACGTAATATGCAGTGTATCATTGAAAATACCTTATAATATATCGTAATTTGTAGTGTATCAATGAAAATACCTTCTCATATAACGTAATATGCAGTGTATCATTGAAAATACCTTATAATATATCGTTATTTGTAGTGTATCTTTGAAAATACCTTATAATATATCGTTATTTGTAGTGTATCTTTGAAAATACCTTATAATATAACGTAATATGCAGTGTATCATTGAAAATACCTTAGAATATATGGTAATTCTAGTCTATCAATGAAAATACCTTATAATATAACGTAATATGCAGTGTATCATTGAAAATACCTTATAATACGTAGTAGTTTATCATTGAAAATACCTTATAATATAACGTAATATGCAGTGTATCATTGAAAATACCCTATAATATAATGTAATATGCAGTGTATCATTGAAAATACCTTATAATATAACGTAATATGCAGTGTATCATTGAAAATAAATTATAATATAACGTAATATGCAGTGTATCATTGAAAATACCTTATAATATATCGTAATTTGTAGTGTATCAATGAAAATACCTTCTCATATAACGTAATATGCAGTGTATCATTGAAAATACCTTATAATATATCGTTATTTGTAGTGTATCTTTGAAAATACCTTATAATATATCGTTATTTGTAGTGTATCTTTGAAAATACCTTATAATATAACGTAATATGCAGTGTATCATTGAAAATACCTTAGAATATATGGTAATTCTAGTCTATCAATGAAAATACCTTATAATATAACGTAATATGCAGTGTATCATTGAAAATACCTTATAATATATCGTAATTTGTAGTGTATCAATGAAAATACCTTCTCATATATCGTAATATGCAGTGTATCATTGAAAATACCTTATAATATATCGTAATATGCAGTGTATCATTGAAAATACCTTATGATATAACGTAATTTGTAGTGAATCATTGAAAATACCTTATAATATATAGTAGTTTATCATTGAAAATTCCTTATAATATATAGTACTTTATCATTGAAAATACCTTATAATATATAGTAGTTTATCATTGAAAATACCTTATAAAATAACGTAATATGCTGTGTATCATTGAAAATACCTTATAATATAACGTAATATGCAGTGTATCATTGAAAATACCTTATAATATAACGTAATATACAGCGTATCATTGAAAATAATTATAATATAACGTAATATGCAGTGTATCATTGAAAATACCTTATAATATATCGTAATTTGTAGTGTATCAATGAAAATACCTTCTCATATAACGTAATATGCAGTGTATCATTGAAAATACCTTATAATATATCGTTATTTGTAGTGTATCTTTCGAAAATACCTTATAATATAACGTAATATGCAGTGTATCATTGAAAATACATTAGAATATATGGTAATTCTAGTCTATCAATGAAAATACCTTATAATATAACGTAATATGCAGTGTATCATTGAAAATACCTTATAATACGTAGTAGTTTTATCATTGAAAATACCTTATAATATGACTTAATATGCAGTGTATCATTGAAAATACCTTATAATATAACGTAATATGCAGTGTATCATTGAAAATACCTTATAATATAACGTAATATGCAGTGTATCATTGAAAATACCTTATAATATAACGTAATATGCAGTGTATCATTGAAAATACCTTATAATATATCGTAATTTGTAGTGTATCAATGAAAATACCTTCTCATATATCGTAATATGCAGTGTATCATTGAAAATACCTTATAATATATCGTAATATGCAGTGTATCATTGAAAATACCTTATAATATATAGTAGTTTATCATTGAAAATACCTTATAGTATAACGTAATATGCAGTGCATCTTTGAAAATACCTTCCCATATAACGTAATATGCAGTGTATCATTGAAAATACCTTATAATATATCGTAATTTGTAGTGTATCAATGAAAATACCTTCTCATATAACGTAATATGCAGTGTATCATTGAAAATACCTATAATATATCGTAATTTGTAGTGTATCAATGAAAATACCTTCTCATATAACGTAATATGCAGTGTATCATTGAAAATACCTTATAATATATCGTTATTTGTAGTGTATCTTTGAAAATACCTTATAATATAATGTAATATGCAGTGTATCATTGAAAATACATTAGAATTATGGTAATTCTAGTCTATCAATGAAAATACCTTATAATATAACGTAATATGCAGTGTATCATTGAAAATACCTTATAATACGTAGTAGTTTATCATTGAAAATACCTTATAATATGACGTAATATGCAGTGTATCATTGAGAATACCTTATATATAACGTATTATGCAGTGTATCATTGAAAATAGCTTATAATATAACGTAATATGCAGTGTATCATTGAAAATACCTTATAATACGTAGTAGTTTATCATTGAAAACACCTTATAATATAACGTAATATGCAGTGTATCATTGAAAATACCTTATAATATAACGTAATATGCAGTGTATCATTGAAAATACCTAGAATATATGGTAATTCTAGTCTATCAATGAAAATACCTTATAATATAACGTAATATGCAGTGTATCATTGAAAATACCTTATAATATATCGTAATTTGTAGTGTATCAATGAAAATACCTTCTCATATATCGTAATATGCAGTGTATCATTGAAAATACCCTTATAATATATCGTAATATGCAGTGTATCATTGAAAATACCTTATGATATAACGTAATTTGTAGTGAATCATTGAAAATAACCTTATAATATATAGTAGTTTATCATTGAAAATTCCTTATAATATATAGTACTTTATCATTGAAAATACCTTATAATATATAGTAGTTTATCATTGAAAATACCTTATAAAATAACGTAATATGCTGTGTATCATTGAAAATACCTTATAATATAACGTAATATGCAGTGTATCATTGAAAATACCTTATAATATAACGTAATATACAGCGTATCATTGAAAATAAATTATAATATAACGTAATATGCAGTGTATCATTGAAAATACCTTATAATATATCGTAATTTGTAGTGTATCAATGAAAATACCTTCTCATATAACGTAATATGCAGTGTATCATTGAAAATACCTTATAATATATCGTTATTTGTAGTGTATCTTTGAAAATACCTTATAATATAACGTAATATGCAGTGTATCATTGAAAATACATTAGAATATATGGTAATTCTAGTCTATCAATGAAAATACCTTATAATATAACGTAATATGCAGTGTATCATTGAAAATACCTTATAATACGTAGTAGTTTATCATTGAAAATACCTTATAATATGACGTAATATGCAGTGTATCATTGAAAATACCTTATAATATAACGTAATATGCAGTGTATCATTGAAAATACCTTATAATATAACGTAATATGCAGTGTATCATTGAAAATACCTTATAATATAACGTAATATGCAGTGTATCATTGAAAATACCTTATAATATATCGTAATTTGTAGTGTATCAATGAAAATACCTTCTCATATATCGTAATATGCAGTGTATCATTGAAAATACCTTATAATATATCGTAATATGCAGTGTATCATTGAAAATACCTTATAATATATAGTAGTTTATCATTGAAAATACCTTATAATATAACGTAATATGCAGCGTATCATTGAAAATAAATTATAATATAACGTAATATGCAGTGTATCATTGAAAATACCTTATAATATAACGTAATATGCAGTGTATCATTGAAAATACCTTATAATATATAGTAGTTTATCATTGAAAATACCTTATAGTATAACGTAATATGCAGTGCATCTTTGAAAATACCTTCCCATATAACGTAATATGCAGTGTATCATTGAAAATACCTTATAATATATCGTAATTTGTAGTGTATCAATGAAAATACCTTCTCATATAACGTTATATGCAGTGTATCATTGAAAATACCTTATAATATATCGTTATTTGTAGTGTATCTTTGAAAATACCTTATAATATAACGTAATATGCAGTGTATCATTGAAAATACCTTAGAATATATGGTAATTCTAGTCTATCAATGAAAATACCTTATAATATAACGTAATATGCAGTGTATCATTGAAAATACCTTATAATACGTAGTAGTTTATCATTGAAAATACCTTATAATATAACGTAATATGCAGTGTATCATTGAAAATACCCTATAATATAATGTAATATGCAGTGTATCATTGAAAATACCTTATAATATAACGTAATATGCAGTGTATCATTGAAAATAAATTATAATATAACGTAATATGCAGTGTATCATTGAAAATACCTTATAATATATCGTAATTTGTAGTGTATCAATGAAAATACCTTCTCATATAACGTAATATGCAGTGTATCATTGAAAATACCTTATAATATATCGTTATTTGTAGTGTATCTTTGAAAATACCTTATAATATATCGTTATTTGTAGTGTATCTTTGAAAATACCTTATAATATAACGTAATATGCAGTGTATCATTGAAAATACCTTAGAATATATGGTAATTCTAGTCTATCAATGAAAATACCTTATAATATAACGTAATATGCAGTGTATCATTGAAAATACCTTATAATATATCGTAATTTGTAGTGTATCAATGAAAATACCTTCTCATATATCGTAATATGCAGTGTATCATTGAAAATACCTTATAATATATCGTAATATGCAGTGTATCATTGAAAATACCTTATGATATAACGTAATTTGTAGTGAATCATTGAAAATACCTTATAATATATAGTAGTTTATCATTGAAAATTCCTTATAATATATAGTACTTTATCATTGAAAATACCTTATAATATATAGTAGTTTATCATTGAAAATACCTTATAAAATAACGTAATATGCTGTGTATCATTGAAAATACCTTATAATATAACGTAATATGCAGTGTATCATTGAAAATACCTTATAATATAACGTAATATACAGCGTATCATTGAAAATAAATTATAATATAACGTAATATGCAGTGTATCATTGAAAATACCTTATAATATATCGTAATTTGTAGTGTATCAATGAAAATACCTTCTCATATAACGTAATATGCAGTGTATCATTGAAAATACCTTATAATATATCGTTATTTGTAGTGTATCTTTGAAAATACCTTATAATATAACGTAATATGCAGTGTATCATTGAAAATACATTAGAATATATGGTAATTCTAGTCTATCAATGAAAATACCTTATAATATAACGTAATATGCAGTGTATCATTGAAAATACCTTATAATACGTAGTAGTTTATCATTGAAAATACCTTATAATATGACGTAATATGCAGTGTATCATTGAAAATACCTTATAATATAACGTAATATGCAGTGTATCATTGAAAATACCTTATAATATAACGTAATATGCAGTGTATCATTGAAAATACCTTATAATATAACGTAATATGCAGTGTATCATTGAAAATACCTTATAATATATCGTAATTTGTAGTGTATCAATGAAAATACCTTCTCATATATCGTAATATGCAGTGTATCATTGAAAATACCTTATAATATATCGTAATATGCAGTGTATCATTGAAAATACCTTATAATATATAGTAGTTTATCATTGAAAATACCTTATAGTATAACGTAATATGCAGTGCATCTTTGAAAATACCTTCCCATATAACGTAATATGCAGTGTATCATTGAAAATACCTTATAATATATCGTAATTTGTAGTGTATCAATGAAAATACCTTCTCATATAACGTAATATGCAGTGTATCATTGAAAATACCTTATAATATATCGTAATTTGTAGTGTATCAATGAAAATACCTTCTCATATAACGTAATATGCAGTGTATCATTGAAAATACCTTATAATATATCGTTATTTGTAGTGTATCTTTGAAAATACCTTATAATATAATGTAATATGCAGTGTATCATTGAAAATACATTAGAATATATGGTAATTCTAGTCTATCAATGAAAATACCTTATAATATAACGTAATATGCAGTGTATCATTGAAAATACCTTATAATACGTAGTAGTTTATCATTGAAAATACCTTATAATATGACGTAATATGCAGTGTATCATTGAGAATACCTTATAATATAACGTATTATGCAGTGTATCATTGAAAATAGCTTATAATATAACGTAATATGCAGTGTATCATTGAAAATACCTTATAATACGTAGTAGTTTATCATTGAAAACACCTTATAATATGACGTAATATGCAGTGTATCATTGAAAATACCTTACAATATAACGTAATATGCAGTGTATCATTGAAAATACCTTAGAATATATGGTAATTCTAGTCTATCAATGAAAATACCTTATAATATAACGTAATATGCAGTGTATCATTGAAAATACCTTATAATATATCGTAATTTGTAGTGTATCAATGAAAATACCTTCTCATATATCGTAATATGCAGTGTATCATTGAAAATACCTTATAATATATCGTAATATGCAGTGTATCATTGAAAATACCTTATGATATAACGTAATTTGTAGTGAATCATTGAAAATACCTTATAATATATAGTAGTTTATCATTGAAAATACCTTATAAAATAACGTAATATGCTGTGTATCATTGAAAATACCTTATAATATAACGTAATATGCAGTGTATCATTGAAAATACCTTATAATATAACGTAATATACAGCGTATCATTGAAAATAAATTATAATATAACGTAATATGCAGTGTATCATTGAAAATACCTTATAATATATCGTAATTTGTAGTGTATCAATGAAAATACCTTCTCATATAACGTAATATGCAGTGTATCATTGAAAATACCTTATAATATATCGTTATTTGTAGTGTATCTTTGAAAATACCTTATAATATAACGTAATATGCAGTGTATCATTGAAAATACATTAGAATATATGGTAATTCTAGTCTATCAATGAAAATACCTTATAATATAACGTAATATGCAGTGTATCATTGAAAATACCTTATAATACGTAGTAGTTTATCATTGAAAATACCTTATAATATGACGTAATATGCAGTGTATCATTGAAAATACCTTATAATATAACGTAATATGCAGTGTATCATTGAAAATACCTTATAATATAACGTAATATGCAGTGTATCATTGAAAATACCTTATAATATAACGTAATATGCAGTGTATCATTGAAAATACCTTATAATATATCGTAATTTGTAGTGTATCAATGAAAATACCTTCTCATATATCGTAATATGCAGTGTATCATTGAAAATACCTTATAATATATGGTAATATGCAGTGTATCATTGAAAATACCTTATAATATATAGTAGTTTATCATTGAAAATACCTTATAATATAACGTAATATGCAGCGTATCATTGAAAATAAATTATAATATAACGTAATATGCAGTGTATCATTGAAAATACCTTATAATATAACGTAATATGCAGTGTATCATTGAAAATACCTTATAATATATAGTAGTTTATCATTGAAAATACCTTATAGTATAACGTAATATGCAGTGCATCTTTGAAAATACCTTCCCATATAACGTAATATGCAGTGTATCATTGAAAATACCTTATAATATATCGTAATTTGTAGTGTATCAATGAAAATACCTTCTCATATTACGTTATATGCAGTGTATCATTGAAAATACCTTATAATATATCGTTATTTGTAGTGTATCTTTGAAAATACCTTATAATATAACGTAATATGCAGTGTATCATTGAAAATACCTTAGAATATATGGTAATTCTAGTCTATCAATGAAAATACCTTATAATATAACGTAATATGCAGTGTATCATTGAAAATACCTTCCCATATAACGTAATATGCAGTGTATCATTGAAAATACCTTAGAATATATGGTAATTCTTGTCTATCAATGAAAATACCTTATAATATAACGTAATATGCAGTGTATCATTGAAAATACCTTATAATACGTAGTAGTTTATCATTGAAAATACCTTATAATATAACGTAATATGCAGTGTATCATTGAAAATACCTTATAATATAATGTAATATGCAGTGTATCATTGAAAATACCTTATAATATAACGTAATATGCAGTGTATCATTGAAAATAAATTATAATATAACGTAATATGCAGTGTATCATTGAAAATACCTTATAATATATCGTAATTTGTAGTGTATCAATGAAAATACCTTCTCATATAACGTAATATGCAGTGTATCATTGAAAATACCTTATAATATATCGTTATTTGTAGTGTATCTTTGAAAATACCTTATAATATAACGTAATATGCAGTGTATCATTGAAAATACCTTATAATATATCGTAATTTGTAGTGTATCAATGAAAATACCTTCTCATATAACGTAATATGCAGTGTATCATTGAAAATACCTTATAATATAACGTAATATGCAGTGTATCATTGAAAATACCTTATAATATAACGTAATATGCAGTGTATCATTGAAAATACCTTATAATATAACGTAATATGCAGTGTATCATTGAAAATACCTTATAATATATCGTAATTTGTAGTGTATCAATGAAAATACCTTCTCATATATCGTAATATGCAGTGTATCATTGAAAATACCTTATAATATATCGTAATATGCAGTGTATCATTGAAAATACCTTATAATATATAGTAGTTTATCATTGAAAATACCTTATAATATAACGTAATATGCAGCGTATCATTGAAAATAAATTATAATATAACGTAATATGCAGTGTATCATTGAAAATACCTTATAATATAACGTAATATGCAGTGTATCATTGAAAATACCTTATAATATATAGTAGTTTATCATTGAAAATACCTTATAGTATAACGTAATATGCAGTGCATCTTTGAAAATACCTTCCCATATAACGTAATATGCAGTGTATCATTGAAAATACCTTATAATATATCGTAATTTGTAGTGTATCAATGAAAATACCTTCTCATATTACGTTATATGCAGTGTATCATTGAAAATACCTTATAATATATCGTTATTTGTAGTGTATCTTTGAAAATACCTTATAATATAACGTAATATGCAGTGTATCATTGAAAATACCTTAGAATATATGGTAATTCTAGTCTATCAATGAAAATACCTTATAATATAACGTAATATGCAGTGTATCATTGAAAATACCTTCCCATATAACGTAATATGCAGTGTATCATTGAAAATACCTTAGAATATATGGTAATTCTTGTCTATCAATGAAAATACCTTATAATATAACGTAATATGCAGTGTATCATTGAAAATACCTTATAATACGTAGTAGTTTATCATTGAAAATACCTTATAATATAACGTAATATGCAGTGTATCATTGAAAATACCTTATAATATAATGTAATATGCAGTGTATCATTGAAAATACCTTATAATATAACGTAATATGCAGTGTATCATTGAAAATAAATTATAATATAACGTAATATGCAGTGTATCATTGAAAATACCTTATAATATAACGTAATATGCAGTGTATCATTGAAAATACCTTATAATATAACGTAATATGCAGTGTATCATTGAAAATACCTTCCCATATAACGTAATATGCAGTGTATCATTGAAAATACCTTCCCATATAACGTAATATGCAGTGTATCATTGAAAATACCTTATAATATATCGTAATTTGTAGTGTATCAATGAAAATACCTTCTCATATAACGTAATATGCAGTGTATCATTGAAAATACCTTATAATATATCGTTGTTTGTAGTGTATCTTTGAAAATACCTTATAATATAACGTAATATGCAGTGTATCATTGAAAATACATTAGAATATATGGTAATTCTAGTCTATCAATGAAAATACCTTATAATATAACGTAATATGCAGTGTATCATTGAAAATACCTTATAATACGTAGTAGTTTATCATTGAAAATACCTTATAATATGACGTAATATGCAGTGTATCATTGAGAATACCTTATAATATAACGTAATATGCAGTGTATCATTGAAAATACCTTATAATATAACGTAATATGCAGTGTATCATTGAAAATACCTTATAATATAACGTAATATGCAGTGTATCATTGAAAATACCTTATAATATAACGTAATATGCAGTGTATCGTTGAAAATACCTTAGAATATATGGTAATTCTAGTCTATCAATGAAAATACCTTATAATATAACGTAATATGCAGTGTATCATTGAAAATACCTTATAATATATAGTAGTTTATCATTGAAAATACCTTATAGTATAACGTAATATGCAGTGCATCTTTGAAAATACCTTCCCATATAACGTAATTTGTAGTGTATCATTGAAAATACCTTATAATATATAGTAGTTTATCATTGAAAATACCTTATAATATATAGTAGTTTATCATTGAAAATACCTTATAAAATAACGTAATATGCTGTGTATCATTGAAAATACCTTATAATATAACGTAATATGCAGTGTATCATTGAAAATACCTTATAATATAACGTAATATACAGCGTATCATTGAAAATAAATTATAATATAACGTAATATGCAGTGTATCATTGAAAATACCTTATAATATATCGTAATTTGTAGTGTATCAATGAAAATACCTTCTCATATAACGTAATATGCAGTGTATCATTGAAAATACCTTATAATATATCGTTATTTGTAGTGTATCTTTGAAAATACCTTATAATATAACGTAATATGCAGTGTATCATTGAAAATACCTTATAATATAACGTAATATGCAGTGTATCATTGAAAATACCTTATAATATAACGTAATATGCAGTGTATCATTGAAAATACCTTATAATATATAGTAGTTTATCATTGAAAATACCTTATAGTATAACGTAATATGCAGTGCATCTTTGAAAATACCTTCCCATATAACGTAATATGCAGTGTATCATTGAAAATACCTTATAATATATCGTAATTTGTAGTGTATCAATGAAAATACCTTCTCATATAACGTAATATGCAGTGTATCATTGAAAATACCTTATAATATATCGTAATTTGTAGTGTATCAATGAAAATACCTTCTCATATAACGTAATATGCAGTGTATCATTGAAAATACCTTATAATATATCGTTATTTGTAGTGTATCTTTGAAAATACCTTATAATATATCGTTATTTGTAGTGTATCTTTGAAAATACCTTATAATATAACGTAATATGCAGTGTATCATTGAAAATACCTTAGAATATATGGTAATTCTAGTCTATCAATGAAAATACCTTATAATATAACGTAATATGCAGTGTATCATTGAAAATACCTTATAATACGTAGTAGTTTATCATTGAAAATACCTTATAATATAACGTAATATGCAGTGTATCATTGAAAATACCTTATAATATAATGTAATATGCAGTGTATCATTGAAAATACCTTATAATATAACGTAATATGCAGTGTATCATTGAAAATAAATTATAATATAACGTAATATGCAGTGTATCATTGAAAATACCTTATAATATATCGTAATTTGTAGTGTATCAATGAAAATACCTTCTCATATAACGTAATATGCAGTGTATCATTGAAAATACCTTCCCATATAACGTAATATGCAGTGTATCATTGAAAATACCTTCCCATATAACGTAATATGCAGTGTATCATTGAAAATACCTTATAATATATCGTAATTTGTAGTGTATCAATGAAAATACCTTCTCATATAACGTAATATGCAGTGTATCATTGAAAATACCTTATAATATATCGTTGTTTGTAGTGTATCTTTGAAAATACCTTATAATATAACGTAATATGCAGTGTATCATTGAAAATACATTAGAATATATGGTAATTCTAGTCTATCAATGAAAATACCTTATAATATAACGTAATATGCAGTGTATCATTGAAAATACCTTATAATACGTAGTAGTTTATCATTGAAAATACCTTATAATATGACGTAATATGCAGTGTATCATTGAGAATACCTTATAATATAACGTAATATGCAGTGTATCATTGAAAATACCTTATAATATAACGTAATATGCAGTGTATCATTGAAAATACCTTATAATATAACGTAATATGCAGTGTATCATTGAAAATACCTTATAATATAACGTAATATGCAGTGTATCGTTGAAAATACCTTAGAATATATGGTAATTCTAGTCTATCAATGAAAATACCTTATAATATAACGTAATATGCAGTGTATCATTGAAAATACCTTATAATATATAGTAGTTTATCATTGAAAATACCTTATAGTATAACGTAATATGCAGTGCATCTTTGAAAATACCTTCCCATATAACGTAATTTGTAGTGTATCATTGAAAATACCGTATAATATATAGTAGTTTATCATTGAAAATTCCTTATAATATATAGTAGTTTATCATTGAAAATACCTTATGATATAACGTAATTTGTAGTGTATCATTGAAAATACCTTATAATATATAGTAGTTTATCATTGAAAATACCTTATAATATATAGTAGTTTATCATTGAAAATACCTTATAAAATAACGTAATATGCTGTGTATCATTGAAAATACCTTATAATATAACGTAATATGCAGTGTATCATTGAAAATACCTTATAATATAACGTAATATACAGCGTATCATTGAAAATAAATTATAATATAACGTAATATGCAGTGTATCATTGAAAATACCTTATAATATATCGTAATTTGTAGTGTATCAATGAAAATACCTTCTCATATAACGTAATATGCAGTGTATCATTGAAAATACCTTATAATATATCGTTATTTGTAGTGTATCTTTGAAAATACCTTATAATACGTAGTAGTTTATCATTGAAAATACCTTATAATATGACGTAATATGCAGTGTATCATTGAGAATACCTTATAATATAACGTAATATGCAGTGTATCATTGAAAATACCTTATAATATAACGTAAAATGCAGTGTATCATTGAAAATACCTTATAATATAACGTAATATGCAGTGTATCATTGAAAATACCTTCCCATATAACGTAATATGCAGTGTATCATTGAAAATACCTTAGAATATATGGTAATTCTTGTCTATCAATGAAAATACCTTATAATATAACGTAATATGCAGTGTATCATTGAAAATACCTTATAATATAACGTAATATGCAGCCTATCATTGAAAATACCTTATAATATATAGTAGTTTATCATTGAAAATACCTTATAATATATAGTCGTTTATCATTGAAAATACCTTATAATATAACGTAATATGCAGTGTATCATTGAGAATACCTTATAATATAACGTAATATGCATTGTATCATTGAAAATACCTTCCCATATAACGTAATATGCAGTGTATCATTGAAAATACCTTAGAATATATGGTAATTCTTGTCTATCAATGAAAATACCTTATAATATAACGTAATATGCAGTGTATCATTGAAAATACCTTCCCATATAACGTAATATGCAGTGTATCATTGAAAATACCTTATAATATAACGTAATATGCAGTGTATCATTGAAAATACTTTATAATATAACGTAATATGCAGTGTATCATTGAAAATACCTTAGAATATATGGTAATTCTAGTCTATCAATGAAAATACCTTATAATATAACGTAATATGCAGTGTATCATTCAAAATACCTTATAATACGTAGTAGTTTATCATTGAAAATACCTTATAATATAACGTAATATGCAGTGTATCATTGAAAATACCTTATAATATAATGTAATATGCAGTGTATCATTGAAAATACCTTATAATATAACGTAATATGCAGTGTATTATTGAAAATACCTTATAATATAACGTAATATGCAGCGTATCATTGAAAATAAATTATAATATAACGTAATATGCAGTGTATCATTGAAAATACCTTATAATATAACGTAATATGCAGTGTATCATTGAAAATACCTTATAATATAACGTAATATGCAGTGTATCATTGAAAATACCTTCCCATATAACGTAATATGCAGTGTATCATTGAAAATACCTTCCCATATAACGTAATATGCAGTGTATCATTGAAAATACCTTATAATATATCGTAATTTGTAGTGTATCAATGAAAATACCATCTCATATAACGTAATATGCAGTGTATCATTGAAAATACCTTATAATATATCGTTGTTTGTAGTGTATCTTTGAAAATACCTTATAATATAACGTAATATGCAGTGTATCATTGAAAATACATTAGAATATATGGTAATTCTAGTCTATCAATGAAAATACCTTATAATATAACGTAATATGCAGTGTATCATTGAAAATACGTTATAATACGTAGTAGTTTATCATTGAAAATACCTTATAATATGACGTAATATGCAGTGTATCATTGAGAATACCTTATAATATAACGTAATATGCAGTGTATCATTGAAAATACCTTATAATATGACGTAATATGCAGTGTATCATTGAGAATACCTTATAATATAACGTAATATGCAGTGTATCATTGAAAATACCTTATAATATAACGTAATATGCAGTGTATCATTGAAAATACCTTATAATATAACGTAATATGCAGTGTATCATTGAAAATACCTTCCCATATAACGTAATATGCAGTGTATCATTGAAAATACCTTCCCATATAACGTAATATGCAGTGTATCATTGAAAATACCTTATAATATATCGTAATTTGTAGTGTATCAATGAAAATACCATCTCATATAACGTAATATGCAGTGTATCATTGAAAATACCTTATAATATATCGTTGTTTGTAGTGTACCTTTGAAAATACCTTATAATATAACGTAATATGCAGTGTATCATTGAAAATACATTAGAATATATGGTAATTCTAGTCTATCAATGAAAATACCTTATAATATAACGTAATATGCAGTGTATCATTGAAAATACCTTATAATACGTAGTAGTTTATCATTGAAAATACCTTATAATATGACGTAATATGCAGTGTATCATTGAGAATACCTTATAATATAACGTAATATGCAGTGTATCATTGAAAATACCTTATAATATAACGTAATATGCAGTGTATCATTGAAAATACCTTATAATATAACGTAATATGCAGTGTATCATTGAAAATACCTTATAATATAACGTAATATGCAGTGTATCGTTGAAAATACCTTAGAATATATGGTAATTCTAGTCTATCAATGAAAATACCTTATAATATAACGTAATATGCAGTGTATCATTGAAAATACCTTATAATATATAGTAGTTTATCATTGAAAATTCCTTATAATATATAGTAGTTTATCATTGAAAATACCTTATGATATAACGTAATTTGTAGTGTATCATTGAAAATACCTTATAATATATAGTAGTTTATCATTGAAAATACCTTATAATATAACGTAATATGCAGTGTATCACTGAAAATACCTTATAATATAATGTAATATGCAGTGTATCATTGAAAATACCTTATAATATAACGTAATATGCAGTGTATTATTGAAAATACCTTATAATATAACGTAATATGCAGCGTATCATTGAAAATAAATTATAATATAACGTAATATGCAGTGTATCATTGAAAATACCTTATAATATACCGTAATTTGTAGTGTATCAATGAAAATACCTTCTCATATAACGTAATATGCAGTGTATCATTGAAAATACCTTATAATATATCGTTATTTGTAGTGTATCTTTGAAAATACCTTATAATATAACGTAATATGCAGTGTATCATTGAAAATACCTTATAATATATCGTAATTTGTAGTGTATCAATGAAAATACCATCTCATATAACGTAATATGCAGTGTATCATTGAAAATACCTTATAATATATCGTTGTTTGTAGTGTACCTTTGAAAATACCTTATAATATAACGTAATATGCAGTGTATCATTGAAAATACATTAGAATATATGGTAATTCTAGTCTATCAATGAAAATACCTTATAATATAACGTAATATGCAGTGTATCATTGAAAATACCTTATAATACGTAGTAGTTTATCATTGAAAATACCTTATAATATGACGTAATATGCAGTGTATCATTGAGAATACCTTATAATATAACGTAATATGCAGTGTATCATTGAAAATACCTTATAATATAACGTAATATGCAGTGTATCATTGAAAATACCTTATAATATAACGTAATATGCAGTGTATCATTGAAAATACCTTATAATATAACGTAATATGCAGTGTATCGTTGAAAATACCTTAGAATATATGGTAATTCTAGTCTATCAATGAAAATACCTTATAATATAACGTAATATGCAGTGTATCATTGAAAATACCTTATAATATATAGTAGTTTATCATTGAAAATTCCTTATAATATATAGTAGTTTATCATTGAAAATACCTTATGATATAACGTAATTTGTAGTGTATCATTGAAAATACCTTATAATATATAGTAGTTTATCATTGAAAATACCTTATAATATATAGTAGTTTATCATTGAAAATTCCTTATAAAATAACGTAATATGCTGTGTATCATTGAAAATACCTTATAATATAACGTAATATGCAGTGTATCATTGAAAATACCTTATAATATAACGTAATATGCAGTGTATCATTGAAAATACCTTATAATATATAGTAGTTTATCATTGAAAATACCTTATAGTATAACGTAATATGCAGTGCATCTTTTAAAATACCTTCCCATATAACGTAATATGCAGTGTATCATTGAAAATACCTTATAATATATCGTAATTTGTAGTGTATCAATGAAAATACCTTCTCATATATCGTAATATGCAGTGTATCATTGAAAATACCTCATAATATAACGTAATATGCAGTGTATCATTGAAAATACCTTATAATATAACGTAATATGCAGTGTATCATTGAAAATACCTTCCCATATAACGTAATATGCAGTGTATCATTGAAAATACCTTATGATATATCGTAATTTGTAGTGTATCATTGAAAATACCTTATAATATATAGTAGTTTATCATTGAAAATTCCTTATAATATATAGTAGTTTATCATTGAAAATACCTTATGATATAACGTAATTTGTAGTGTATCATTGAAAATACCTTATAATATATAGTAGTTTATCATTGAAAATACCTTATAATATATAGTAGTTTATCATTGAAAATACCTTATAAAATAACGTAATATGCTGTGTATCATTGAAAATACCTTATAATATAACGTAATATGCAGTGTATCATTGAAAATACCTTATAATATAACGTAATATACAGCGTATCATTGAAAATAAATTATAATATAACGTAATATGCAGTGTATCATTGAAAATACCTTATAATATATCGTAATTTGTAGTGTATCAATGAAAATACCTTCTCATATAACGTAATATGCAGTGTATCATTGAAAATACCTTATAATATATCGTTATTTGTAGTGTATCTTTGAAAATACCTTATAATATAACGTAATATGCAGTGTATCATTGAAAATACCTTATAATATATCGTTATTTGTAGTGTATCTTTGAAAATACCTTATAATATAACGTAATATGCAGTGTATCATTGAAAATACCTTAGAATATATGGTAATTCTAGTCTATCAATGAAAATACCTTATAATATAACGTAATATGCAGTGTATCATTGAAAATACCTTCCCATATAACGTAATATGCAGTGTATCATTGAAAATACCTTAGAATATATGGTAATTCTTGTCTATCAATGAAAATACCTTATAATATAACGTAATATGCAGTGTATCATTGAAAATACCTTCCCATATAACGTAATATGCAGTGTATCATTGAAAATACCTTATAATATAACGTAATATGCAGTGTATCATTGAAAATACCTTATAATATAACGTAATATGCAGTGTATCATTGAAAATACCTTATAATATAACGTAATATGCAGTGTATCATTGAAAATACCTTATAATATAACGTAATATGCAGTGTATCATTGAAAATACCTTATAATATAACGTAATATGCAGTGTATCGTTGAAAATACCTTAGAATATATGGTAATTCTAGTCTATCAATGAAAATACCTTATAATATAACGTAATATGCAGTGTATCATTGAAAATACCTTATAATATATAGTAGTTTATCATTGAAAATTCCTTATAATATATAGTAGTTTATCATTGAAAATACCTTATGATATAACGTAATTTGTAGTGTATCATTGAAAATACCTTATAATATATAGTAGTTTATCATTGAAAATACCTTATAATATATAGTAGTTTATCATTGAAAATTCCTTATAAAATAACGTAATATGCTGTGTATCATTGAAAATACCTTATAATATAACGTAATATGCAGTGTATCATTGAAAATACCTTATAATATAACGTAATATGCAGTGTATCATTGAAAATACCTTATAATATATAGTAGTTTATCATTGAAAATACCTTATAGTATAACGTAATATGCAGTGCATCTTTTAAAATACCTTCCCATATAACGTAATATGCAGTGTATCATTGAAAATACCTTATAATATATCGTAATTTGTAGTGTATCAATGAAAATACCTTCTCATATATCGTAATATGCAGTGTATCATTGAAAATACCTCATAATATAACGTAATATGCAGTGTATCATTGAAAATACCTTATAATATAACGTAATATGCAGTGTATCATTGAAAATACCTTCCCATATAACGTAATATGCAGTGTATCATTGAAAATACCTTATGATATAACGTAATTTGTAGTGTATCATTGAAAATACCTTATAATATATAGTAGTTTATCATTGAAAATTCCTTATAATATATAGTAGTTTATCATTGAAAATACCTTATGATATAACGTAATTTGTAGTGTATCATTGAAAATACCTTATAATATATAGTAGTTTATCATTGAAAATACCTTATAATATATAGTAGTTTATCATTGAAAATACCTTATAAAATAACGTAATATGCTGTGTATCATTGAAAATACCTTATAATATAACGTAATATGCAGTGTATCATTGAAAATACCTTATAATATAACGTAATATACAGCGTATCATTGAAAATAAATTATAATATAACGTAATATGCAGTGTATCATTGAAAATACCTTATAATATATCGTAATTTGTAGTGTATCAATGAAAATACCTTCTCATATAACGTAATATGCAGTGTATCATTGAAAATACCTTATAATATATCGTTATTTGTAGTGTATCTTTGAAAATACCTTATAATATAACGTAATATGCAGTGTATCATTGAAAATACCTTATAATATATCGTTATTTGTAGTGTATCTTTGAAAATACCTTATAATATAGCGTAATATGCAGTGTATCATTGAAAATACCTTAGAATATATGGTAATTCTAGTCTATCAATGAAAATACCTTATAATATAACGTAATATGCAGTGTATCATTGAAAATACCTTCCCATATAACGTAATATGCAGTGTATCATTGAAAATACCTTAGAATATATGGTAATTCTTGTCTATCAATGAAAATACCTTATAATATAACGTAATATGCAGTGTATCATTGAAAATACCTTCCCATATAACGTAATATGCAGTGTATCATTGAAAATACCTTATAATATAACGTAATATGCAGTGTATCATTGAAAATACCTTATAATATAACGTAATATGCAGTGTATCATTGAAAATACCTTATAATATAACGTAATATGCAGTGTATCATTGAAAATACCTTATAATATAACGTAATATGCAGTGTATCATTGAAAATACCTTATAATATATAGTAGTTTATCATTGAAAATACCTTATAATATAACGTAATATGCAGTGTATCATTGAAAATACCTTAGAGTATATGGTAATTCTAGTCTATCAATGAAAATACCTTATAATATAACGTAATATGCACTGTATCATTGAAAATACCTTATAATATATAGTAGTTTATCATTGAAAATACCTTATAGTATAACGTAATATGCAGTGCATCTTTGAAAATACCTTCCCATATAACGTAATATGCAGTGTATCATTGAAAATACCTTATAATATATCGTAATTTGTAGTGTATCAATGAAAATACCTTCTCATATATCGTAATATGCAGTGTATCATTGAAAATAGCTTATAATATATCGTAATATGCAGTGTATCATTGAAAATACCTTATAATATATAGTAGTTTATCATTGAAAATACCTTATAATATAACGTAATATGCAGCGTATCATTGAAAATAAATTATAATATAACGTAATATGCAGTGTATCATTGAAAATACCTTATAATATAACGTAATATGCAGTGTATCATTGAAAATACCTTATAATATATAGTAGTTTATCATTGAAAATACCTTATAGTATAACGTAATATGCAGTGCATCTTTGAAAATACCTTCCCATATAACGTAATATGCAGTGTATCATTGAAAATACCTTATAATATATCGTAATTTGTAGTGTATCAATGAAAATACCTTCTCATATAACGTAATATGCAGTGTATCATTGAAAATACCTTATAATATATCGTTATTTGTAGTGTATCTTTGAAAATACCTTATAATATAACGTAATATGCAGTGTATCATTGAAAATACCTTAGAATATATGGTAATTCTAGTCTATCAATGAAAATACCTTATAATATAACGTAATATGCAGTGTATCATTGAAAATACCTTCCCATATAACGTAATATGCAGTGTATCATTGAAAATACCTTAGAATATATGGTAATTCTAGTCTATCAATGAAAATACCTTATAATATAACGTAATATGCAGTGTATCATTGAAAATACCTTCCCATATAACGTAATATGCAGTGTATCATTGAAAATACCTTAGAATATATGGTAATTCTTGTCTATCAATGAAAATACCTTATAATATAACGTAATATGCAGTGTATCATTGAAAATACCTTCCCATATAACGTAATATGCAGTGTATCATTGAAAATACCTTATAATATAACGTAATATGCAGTGTATCATTGAAAATACCTTATAATATAACGTAATATGCAGTGTATCATTGAAAATACCTTATAATATAACGTAATATGCAGTGTATCATTGAAAATACCTTATAATATAACGTAATATGCAGTGTATCATTGAAAATACCTTATAATATAACGTAATATGCAGTGTATCATTGAAAATACCGTATAATATATAGTAGTTTATCATTG
The DNA here is from genome assembly GCA_916610255.1 of Lasioglossum lativentre. Taxonomy (NCBI): domain Eukaryota; kingdom Metazoa; phylum Arthropoda; class Insecta; order Hymenoptera; family Halictidae; genus Lasioglossum; species Lasioglossum lativentre. The sequence goes on along the minus strand of CAKAJI010000994.1, from coordinate 35,695 downwards.
AAAATACCTTATAATATAACGTAATATGCAGTGTATCATTGAAAATACCTTAGAATATATGGTAATTCTAGTCTATCAATGAAAATACCTTATAATATAACGTAATATGCAGTGTATCATTGAAAATACCTTATAATATATAGTAGTTTATCATTGAAAATACCTTATAGTATAACGTAATATGCAGTGCATCTTTGAAAATACCTTCCCATATAACGTAATATGCAGTGTATCATTGAAAATACCTTATAATATATCGTAATTTGTAGTGTATCAATGAAAATACCTTCTCATATATCGTAATATGCAGTGTATCATTGAAAATACCTTAGAATATATGGTAATTCTAGTCTATCAATGAAAATACCTTATAATATAACGTAATATGCAGTGTATCATTGAAAATACCTTATAATATATAGTAGTTTATCATTGAAAATACCTTATAATATAACGTAATATGCAGTGTATCATTGAAAATACCTTCCCATATAACGTAATATGCAGTGTATCATTGAAAATACCTTATAATATAACGTAATATGCAGTGTATCATTGAAAATACCTTATAATATAACGTAATATGCAGTGTATCATTGAAAATACCTTATAATATAACGTAATATGCAGTGTATCATTGAAAATACCTTATAATATAACGTAATATGCAGCGTATCATTGAAAATAAATTATAATATAACGTAATATGCAGTGTATCATTGAAAATACCTTATAATATACCGTAATTTGTAGCGTATCAATGAAAATACCTTCTCATATATCGTAATATGCAGTGTATCATTGAAAATACCTTATAATATAACGTAATATGCAGTGTATCATTGAAAATACCTTATAATATAACGTAATATGCAGCCTATCATTGAAAATACCTTATAATACGTAGTAGTTTATCATTGAAAATACCTTATAATATGACGTAATATGCAGTGTATCATTGAGAATACCTTATAATATAACGTAATATGCAGTGTATCATTGAAAATACCTTATAATATAACGTAATATGCAGTGTATCATTGAAAATACCTTCCCATATAACGTAATATGCAGTGTATCATTGAAAATACCTTATAATATAACGTAATATGCAGTGTATCATTGAAAATACCTTATAATATAACGTAATATGCAGTGTATCATTGAAAATACCTTATAATATAACGTAATATGCAGTGTATCATTGAAAATACCTTATAATATAACGTAATATGCAGCGTATCATTGAAAATAAATTATAATATAACGTAATATGCAGGTGTATCATTGAAAATACCTTATAATATACCGTAATTTGTAGCGTATCAATGAAAATACCTTCTCATATATCGTAATATGCAGTGTATCATTGAAAATACCTTATAATATAACGTAATATGCAGTGTATCATTGAAAATACCTTATAATATAACGTAATATGCAGCCTATCATTGAAAATACCTTATAATATATAGTAGTTTATCATTGAAAATACCTTATAATATATAGTCGTTTATCATTGAAAATACCTTATAATATAACGTAATATGCAGTGTATCATTGAGAATACCTTATAATATAACGTAATATGCAGTGTATCATTGAAAATACCTTATAATATAACGTAATATGCAGTGTATCATTGAAAATACCTTAGAATATATGGTAATTCTTGTCTATCAATGAAAATACCTTATAATATAACGTAATATGCAGTGTATCATTGAAAATACCTTATAATACGTAGTAGTTTATCAATGAAAATACCTTATAATATAACGTAATATGCAGTGTATCATTGAAAATACCTTATAATATATAGTAGTTTATCATTGAAAATACCTTATAGTATAACGTAATATGCAGTGCATCTTTGAAAATACCTTCCCATATAACGTAATATGCAGTGTATCATTGAAAATACCTCATAATATATCGTAATATGCAGTGTATCATTGAAAATACCTTCTCATATATCGTAATATGCAGTGTATCATTGAAAATACCTTATAATATATCGTAATATGCAGTGTATCATTGAAAATACCTTATAATATAACGTAATATGCAGTGTATCATTGAAAATACCTTATAATACGTAGTAGTTTATCATTGAAAATACCTTATAATATGACGTAATATGCAGTGTATCATTGAAAATACCTTATAATATAACGTAATATGCAGTGTATCATTGAAAATACCTTAGAATATATGGTAATTCTAGTCTATCAATGAAAATACCTTATAATATAACGTAATATGCAGTGTATCATTGAAAATACCTTATAATATATAGTAGTTTATCATTGAAAATACCTTATAGTATAACGTAATATGCAGTGCATCTTTGAAAATACCTTCCCATATAACGTAATATGCAGTGTATCATTGATAATACCTTATAATATATCGTAATTTGTAGTGTATCAATGAAAATACCTTCTCATATATCGTAATATGCAGTGTATCATTGAAAATACCTTATAATATATCGTAATATGCAGTGTATCATTGAAAATACCTTATAATATATAGTAGTTTATCATTGAAAATACCTTATAATATAACGTAATATGCAGCGTATCATTGAAAATAAATTATAATATAACGTAATATGCAGTGTATCATTGAAAATACCTTATAATATAACGTAATATGCAGTGTATCATTGAAAATACCTTATAATATATAGTAGTTTATCATTGAAAATACCTTATAGTATAACGTAATATGCAGTGCATCTTTGAAATACCTTCCCATATAACGTAATATGCAGTGTATCATTGATAATACCTTATAATATATCGTAATTTGTAGTGTATCATTGAAAATACCTTCCCATATATCGTAATATGCAGTGTATCATTGAAAATACCTTATAATATAACGTAATATGCAGTGTATCATTGAAAATACCTTATAATATAACGTAATATGCAGTGTATCATTGAAAATACCTTATAATATAACGTAATATGCAGTGTATCATTGAAATACCTTATAATATAACGTAATATGCAGCGTATCATTGAAAATAAATTATAATATAACGTAATATGCAGTGTATCATTGAAAATACCTTATAATATACCGTAATTTGTAGCGTATCAATGAAAATACCTTCTCATATATCGTAATATGCAGTGTATCATTGAAAATACCTTATATATAACGTAATATGCAGTGTATCATTGAAAATACCTTATAATATAACGTAATATGCAGCCTATCATTGAAAATACCTTATAATATATAGTAGTTTATCATTGAAAATACCTTATAATATATAGTCGTTTATCATTGAAAATACCTTATAATATAACGTAATATGCAGTGTATCATTGAGAATACATTATAATATAACGTAATATGCAGTGTATCATTGAAAATACCTTATAATATAACGTAATATGCAGTGTATCATTGAAAATACCTTAGAATATATGGTAATTCTTGTCTATCAATGAAAATACCTTATAATATAACGTAATATGCAGTGTATCATTGAAAATACCTTATAATACGTAGTAGTTTATCAATGAAAATACCTTATAATATAACGTAATATGCAGTGTATCATTGAAAATACCTTATAATATATAGTAGTTTATCATTGAAAATACCTTATAGTATAACGTAATATGCAGTGCATCTTTGAAAATACCTTCCCATATAACGTAATATGCAGTGTATCATTGAAAATACCTCATAATATATCGTAATATGCAGTGTATCATTGAAAATACCTTCTCATATATCGTAATATGCAGTGTATCATTGAAAATACCTTATAATATATCGTAATATGCAGTGTATCATTGAAAATACCTTATAATATAACGTAATATGCAGTGTATCATTGAAAATACCTTATAATACGTAGTAGTTTATCATTGAAAATACCTTATAATATGACGTAATATGCAGTGTATCATTGAAAATACCTTATAATATAACGTAATATGCAGTGTATCATTGAAAATACCTTAGAATATATGGTAATTCTAGTCTATCAATGAAAATACCTTATAATATAACGTAATATGCAGTGTATCATTGAAAATACCTTATAATATATAGTAGTTTATCATTGAAAATACCTTATAGTATAACGTAATATGCAGTGCATCTTTGAAAATACCTTCCCATATAACGTAATATGCAGTGTATCATTGAAAATACCTTATAATATATCGTAATTTGTAGTGTATCAATGAAAATACCTTCTCATATATCGTAATATGCAGTGTATCATTGAAAATACCTTATAATATATCGTAATATGCAGTGTATCATTGAAAATACCTTATAATATATAGTAGTTTATCATTGAAAATACCTTATAATATAACGTAATATGCAGCGTATCATTGAAAATAAATTATAATATAACGTAATATGCAGTGTATCATTGAAAATACCTTATAATATAACGTAATATGCAGTGTATCATTGAAAATACCTTATAATATATAGTAGTTTATCATTGAAAATACCTTATAGTATAACGTAATATGCAGTGCATCTTTGAAAATACCTTCCCATATAACGTAATATGCAGTGTATCATTGATAATACCTTATAATATATCGTAATTTGTAGTGTATCATTGAAAATACCTTCCCATATAACGTAATATGCAGTGTATCATTGAAAATACCTTAGAATATATGGTAATTCTTGTCTATCAATGAAAATACCTTATAATATAACGTAATATGCAGTGTATCATTGAAAATACCTTCCCATATAACGTAATATGCAGTGTATCATTGAAAATACCTTATAATATAACGTAATATGCAGTGTATCATTGAAAATACCTTATAATATAACGTAACATGCAGTGTATCATTGAAAATACCTTATAATATATAGTAGTTTATCATTGAAAATACCTTATAATATAACGTAATATGCAGTGAATCATTGAAAATACCTTCCCATATAACGTAATATGCAGTGTATCATTGAAAATACCTTATAATATAACGTAATATGCAGTGTATCATTGAAAATACCTTATAATATATCGTAATTTGTAGTGTATCTTTGAAAATACCTTATAATATAACGTAATATGCAGTGTATCATTGAAAATACATTAGAATATATGGTAATTCTAGTCTATCAATGAAAATACCTTATAATATAACGTAATATGCAGTGTATCATTGAAAATACCTTATAATACGTAGAAGTTTATCATTGAAAATACCTTATAATATGACGTAATATGCAGTGTATCATTGAGAATACCTTATAATATAACGTAATATGCAGTGTATCATTGAAAATACCTTATAATATAACGTAATATGCAGTGTATCATTGAAAATACCTTAGAATATATGGTAATTCTTGTCTATCAATGAAAATACCTTATAATATAACGTAATATGCAGTGTATCATTGAAAATACCTTATAATACGTAGTAGTTTATCAATGAAAATACCTTATAATATAACGTAATATGCAGTGTATCATTGAAAATACCTTCCCATATAACGTAATATGCAGTGTATCATTGAAAATACCTTATAATATAACGTAATATGCAGTGTATCATTGAAAATACCTTCCCATATAACGTAATATGCAGTGTATCATTGAAAATACCTGATAATATATCGTAATTTGTAGTGTATCTTTGAAAATACCTTATAATATAACGTAATATGCAGTGTATCATTGTAAATACCTCATAATATAACGTAATATGCAGTGTATCATTGAAAATACCTTATAATATAACGTAATATGCAGTGTATCATTGAAAATACCTTCCCATATAACGTAATATGCAGTGTATCATTAAAAATACCTTATGATATAACGTAATTTGTAGTGTATCATTGAAAATACCTTATAATATATAGTAGTTTATCATTGATAATACCTTATAGTATAACGCAATATGCAGTGCATCTTTGAAAATACCTTCCCATATAACGTAATATGCAGTGTATCATTGAAAATACCTTATAATATATCGTTATTTGTAGTGTATCTTTGAAAATACCTTATAATATAACGTAATATGCAGTGTATCATTGAAAATACCTTAGAATATATGGTAATTCTAGTCTATCAATGAAAATACCTTACAATATAACGTAATATGCAGTGTATCATTGAAAATACCTTATAATACGTAGTAGTTTATCATTGAAAATACCTTATAATACGTAGTAGTTTATCATTGAAAATACCTTATAATATATCGTAATATGCAGTGTATCACTGAAAATACCTTATAATATAACGTAATATGCAGTGTATCATTGAAAATCCCTTATAATATAACGTAATATGCAGTGTATCATTGAAAATACCTTATAATATAACGTAATATGCAGCGTATCATTGAAAATAAATTATAATATAACGTAATATGCAGTGTATCATTGAAAACACCTTATAATATAACGTAATATGCAGTGTATCATTGAAAATACCTTATAATATATGGTAATTCTAGTCTATCATTGAAAATACCTTATAATATAACGTAATATGCAGTGTATCACTGAAAATACCTTATAATATAACGTAATATGCAGTGTATCATTGAAAATACCTTATAATATAACGTAATATGCAGTGTATCATTCAAAATACCTTATAATATAACGTAATATGCAGCGTATCATTGAAAATAAATTATAATATAACGTAATATGCAGTGTATCATTGAAAATACCTTATAATATAACGTAATATGCAGTGTATCATTGAAAACACCTTATAATATAACGTAATATGCAGTGTATCATTGAAAATACCTTATATTATATGGTAATTCTAGTCTATCAATGAAAATACCTCATAATATAACGTAATATGCAGTGTATCACTGAAAATACCTTATAATATAACGTAATATGCAGTGTATCATTGAAAATCCCTTATAATATAACGTAATATGCAGTGTATCATTGAAAATACCTTATAATATAACGTAATATGCAGCGTATCATTGAAAATAAATTATAATATAACGTAATATGCAGTGTATCATTGAAAACACCTTATAATATAACGTAATATGCAGTGTATCATTGAAAATACCTTATAATATATGGTAATTCTAGTCTATCATTGAAAATACCTTATAATATAACGTAATATGCAGTGTATCATTGAAAATACCTTATAATATAACGTAATATGCAGTGTATCATTGAAAATACCTTATAATATAACGTAATATGCAGTGTATCATTCAAAATACCTTATAATATAACGTAATATGCAGCGTATCATTGAAAATAAATTATAATATAACGTAATATGCAGTGTATCATTGAAAACACCTTATAATATAACGTAATATGCAGTGTATCATTGAAAACACCTTATAATATAACGTAATATGCAGTGTATCATTGAAAATACCTTATATTATATGGTAATTCTAGTCTATCAATGAAAATACCTCATAATATAACGTAATATGCAGTGTATCATTGAAAATACCTTATAATATAACGTAATATGCAGTGGATCATTGAAAATACCTTCCCATATAACGTAATATGCAGTGTATCATTGAAAATACCTGAAAAATATATGGTAATTCTTGTCTATCAATGAAAATACCTTATAATATAACGTAATATGCAGTGTATCATTGAAAATACCTTCCCATATAACGTAATATGCAGTGTATCATTGAAAATACCTTATAATATATCGTAATATGCAGTGTATCATTGAAAATACCTTCCCATATAACGTAATATGCAGTGTATCATTGAAAATACCTGAAAAATATATGGTAATTCTTGTCTATCAATGAAAATACCTTATAATATAACGTAATATGCAGTGTATCATTGAAAATACCTTCCCATATAACGTAATATGCAGTGTATCATTGAAAACACCTTATAATATAACGTAATATGCAGTGTATCATTGAAAATACCTTCCCATATAACGTAATATGCAGTGTATCATTGAAAATACCTGAAAAATATATGGTAATTCTTGTCTATCAATGAAAATACCTTATAATATAACGTAATATGCAGTGTATCATTGAAAATACCTTCCCATATAACGTAATATGCAGTGTATCATTGAAAATACCTTATAATATATCGTAATATGCAGTGTATCATTGAAAATACCTTCCCATATAACGTAATATGCAGTGTATCATTGAAAATACCTGAAAAATATATGGTAATTCTTGTCTATCAATGAAAATACCTTATAATATAACGTAATATGCAGTGTATCATTGAAAATACCTTCCCATATAACGTAATATGCAGTGTATCATTGAAAACACCTTATAATATAACGTAATATGCAGTGTATCATTGAAAATACCTCATAATATAACGTAATATGCAGTGTATCATTGAAAATACCTTATAATATAACGTAATATGCAGTGTATCATTGAAAATACCTTCCCATATAACGTAATATGCAGTGTATCTTTAAAAATACCTTATGATATAACGTAATTTGTAGTGTATCATTGAAAATACCTCATGATATATAGTAGTTTATCATTGAAAATACCTTATAATGTAACGTAATATGCAGTGTATCATTGAAAATACCTTAGAATATATGGTAATTCTTGTCTATCAATGAAAATACCTTATAATATAACGTAATATGCAGTGTATCATTGAAAATACCTTCCCATATAACGTAATATGCAGTGTATCATTGAAAATACCTTATAATATAACGTAATATGCAGTGTATCATTGAAAATACCTTCCCATATAACGTAATATGCAGTGTATCATTGAAAATACCTGATAATATATCGTAATTTGTAGTGTATCTTTGAAAATACCTTATAATATAACGTAATATGCAGTGTATCATTGAAAATACCTCATAATATAACGTAATATGCAGTGTATCATTGAAAATACCTTATAATATAACGTAATATGCAGTGTATCATTGAAAATACCTTCCCATATAACGTAATATGCAGTGTATCATTAAAAATACCTTATGATATAACGTAATTTGTAGTGTATCATTGAAAATACCTTATAATATATAGTAGTTTATCATTGATAATACCTTATAGTATAACGCAATATGCAGTGCATCTTTGAAAATACCTTCCCATATAACGTAATATGCAGTGTATCATTGAAAATACCTTATAATATATCGTTATTTGTAGTGTATCTTTGAAAATACCTTATAATATATCGTAATATGCAGTGTATCATTGAAAATACCTTCCCATATAACGTAATATGCAGTGTATCATTGAAAATACCTGAAAAATATATGGTAATTCTTGTCTATCAATGAAAATACCTTATAATATAACGTAATATGCAGTGTATCATTGAAAATACCTTCCCATATAACGTAATATGCAGTGTATCATTGAAAACACCTTATAATATAACGTAATATGCAGTGTATCATTGAAAATACCTTCCCATATAACGTAATATGCAGTGTATCATTGAAAATACCTGAAAAATATATGGTAATTCTTGTCTATCAATGAAAATACCTTATAATATAACGTAATATGCAGTGTATCATTGAAAATACCTTCCCATATAACGTAATATGCAGTGTATCATTGAAAATACCTTATAATATATCGTAATATGCAGTGTATCATTGAAAATACCTTCCCATATAACGTAATATGCAGTGTATCATTGAAAATACCTGAAAAATATATGGTAATTCTTGTCTATCAATGAAAATACCTTATAATATAACGTAATATGCAGTGTATCATTGAAAATACCTTCCCATATAACGTAATATGCAGTGTATCATTGAAAACACCTTATAATATAACGTAATATGCAGTGTATCATTGAAAATACCATATAATATAACGTAATATGCAGTGTATCATTGAAAATACCTTATAATATAACGTAATATGCAGTGTATCATTGAAAATACCTTCCCATATAACGTAATATGCAGTGTATCTTTAAAAATACCTTATGATATAACGTAATTTGTAGTGTATCATTGAAAATACCTCATGATATATAGTAGTTTATCATTGAAAATACCTTATAATGTAACGTAATATGCAGTGTATCATTGAAAATACCTTAGAATATATGGTAATTCTTGTCTATCAATGAAAATACCTTATAATATAACGTAATATGCAGTGTATCATTGAAAATACCTTCCCATATAACGTAATATGCAGTGTATCATTGAAAATACCTTATAATATAACGTAATATGCAGTGTATCATTGAAAATACCTTCCCATATAACGTAATATGCAGTGTATCATTGAAAATACCTGATAATATATCGTAATTTGTAGTGTATCTTTGAAAATACCTTATAATATAACGTAATATGCAGTGTATCATTGAAAATACCTCATAATATAACGTAATATGCAGTGTATCATTGAAAATACCTTATAATATAACGTAATATGCAGTGTATCATTGAAAATACCTTCCCATATAACGTAATATGCAGTGTATCATTAAAAATACCTTATGATATAACGTAATTTGTAGTGTATCATTGAAAATACCTTATAATATATAGTAGTTTATCATTGATAATACCTTATAGTATAACGCAATATGCAGTGCATCTTTGAAAATACCTTCCCATATAACGTAATATGCAGTGTATCATTGAAAATACCTTATAATATATCGTTATTTGTAGTGTATCTTTGAAAATACCTTATAATATAACGTAATATGCAGTGTATCATTGAAAATACCTTAGAATATATGGTAATTCTAGTCTATCAATGAAAATACCTTACAATATAACGTAATATGCAGTGTATCATTGAAAATACCTTATAATACGTAGTAGTTTATCATTGAAAATACCTTATAATACGTAGTAGTTTATCATTGAAAATACCTTATAATATAACGTAATATGCAGTGTATCACTGAAAATACCTTATAATATAACGTAATATGCAGTGTATCATTGAAAATCCCTTATAATATAACGTAATATGCAGTGTATCATTGAAAATACCTTATAATATAACGTAATATGCAGCGTATCATTGAAAATAAATTATAATATAACGTAATATGCAGTGTATCATTGAAAACACCTTATAATATAACGTAATATGCAGTGTATCATTGAAAATACCTTCCCATATAACGTAATATGCAGTGTATCATTGAAAATACCTTATAATATAACGTAATATGCAGTGTATCATTGAAAATACCTCATAATATAACGTAATATGCAGTGTATCATTGAAAATACCTTATAATATATAGTAGTTTATCATTGAAAATACCTTATAATATAACTTAATATGCAGTGTATCATTGAAAATACCTCATGATATATAGTAGTTTATCATTGAAAATACCTTATAATATATAGTAGTTTATCATTGATAATACCTTATAGTATAACGCAATATGCAGTGCATCTTTGAAAATACCTTCCCATATAACGTAATATGCAGTGTATCATTGAAAATACCTTATAATATATCGTTATTTGTAGTGTATCTTTGAAAATACCTTATAATATAACGTAATATGCAGTGTATCATTGAAAATACCTTATAATACGTAGTAGTTTATCATTGAAAATACCTTATAATATAACGTAATATGCTGTGTATCATTGAAAATACCTTATAATATAACGTAATATGCAGTGTATCATTGAAAATACCTCATAATATAACGTAATATGCAGTGTATCATTGAAAATACCTTATAATATAACGTAATTTGCAGTGTATCATTGAAAATACTTTCCCATATAACGTAATATGCAGTGTATCATTGAAAATACCTTAGAATATATGGTAATTCTTGTCTATCAATGAAAATACCTGATAATATATCGTAATTTGTAGTGTATCTTTGAAAATACCTTATAATATAACGTAATATGCAGTGTATCATTCAAAATACCTTATAATATAACGTAATATGCAGCGTATCATTGAAAATAAATTATAATATAACGTAATATGCAGTGTATCATTGAAAACACCTTATAATATAACGTAATATGCAGTGTATCATTGAAAACACCTTATAATATAACGTAATATGCAGTGTATCATTGAAAATACCTTATAATATATGGTAATTCTAGTCTATCAATGAAAATACCTCATAATATAACGTAATATGCAGTGTATCATTGAAAATACCTTATAATATAACGTAATATGCAGTGTATCATTGAAAATACCTTCCCATATAACGTAATATGCAGTGTATCATTGAAAATACCTGAAAAATATATGGTAATTCTTGTCTATCAATGAAAATACCTTATAATATAACGTAATATGCAGTGTATCATTGAAAATACCTTCCCATATAACGTAATATGCAGTGTATCATTGAAAATACCTTATAATATAACGTAATATGCAGTGTATCATTGAAAATACCTTCCCATATAACGTAATATGCAGTGTATTATTGAAAATACCTTATAATATATAGTAATTTCTAGTGTATCAATGAAAATACCTTCCCATATAACGTAATATGCAGTGTATCATTGAAAATACCTCATAATATAACGTAATATGCAGTGTATCATTGAAAATACCTTCCCATATAACGTAATATGCAGTGTATTATTGAAAATACCTTCCCATATAACGTAATATGCAGTGTATCATTGAAAATACCTTATAATATAACGTAATATGCAGTGTATCATTGAAAATACCTTCCCATATAACGTAATATGCAGTGTATTATTGAAAATACCTTATAATATAACGTAATATGCAGTGTATCATTGAAAATACCTTCCCATATAACGTAATATGCTGTGTATCATTGAAAATACCTTATAATATAACGTAATATGCAGTGTATCATTGAAAATACCTTAGAATATATGGTAATTCTTGTCTATCAATGAAAATACCTGATAATATATCGTAATTTGTAGTGTATCTTTGAAAATACCTTATAATATAACGTAATATGCAGTGTATCATTCAAAATACCTTATAATATAACGTAATATGCAGCGTATCATTGAAAATAAATTATAATATAACGTAATATGCAGTGTATCATTGAAAACACCTTATAATATAACGTAATATGCAGTGTATCATTGAAAACACCTTATAATATAACGTAATATGCAGTGTATCATTGAAAATACCTTATAATATATGGTAATTCTAGTCTATCAATGAAAATACCTCATAATATAACGTAATATGCAGTGTATCATTGAAAATACCTTATAATATAACGTAATATGCAGTGTATCATTGAAAATACCTTCCCATATAACGTAATATGCAGTGTATCATTGAAAATACCTGAAAAATATATGGTAATTCTTGTCTATCAATGAAAATACCTTATAATATAACGTAATATGCAGTGTATCATTGAAAATACCTTCCCATATAACGTAATATGCAGTGTATCATTGAAAATACCTTCCCATATAACGTAATATGCAGTGTATCATTGAAAATACCTTCCCATATAACGTAATATGCAGTGTATTATTGAAAATACCTTATAATATATAGTAATTTCTAGTGTATCAATGAAAATACCTTCCCATATAACGTAATATGCAGTGTATCATTGAAAATACCTCATAATATAACGTAATATGCAGTGTATCATTGAAAATACCTTCCCATATAACGTAATATGCAGTGTATTATTGAAAATACCTTCCCATATAACGTAATATGCAGTGTATCATTGAAAATACCTTATAATATAACGTAATATGCAGTGTATCATTGAAAATACCTTCCCATATAACGTAATATGCAGTGTATTATTGAAAATACCTTATAATATAACGTAATATGCAGTGTATCATTGAAAATACCTTCCCATATAACGTAATATGCTGTGTATCATTGAAAATACCTTATAATATAACGTAATATGCAGTGTATCATTGAAAATACCTCATAATATAACGTAATATGCAGTGTATCATTGAAAATACCTTATAATATAACGTAATTTGCAGTGTATCATTGAAAATACCTTCCCATATAACGTAATATGCAGTGTATCATTGAAAATACCTTAGAATATATGGTAATTCTTGTCTATCAATGAAAATACCTTATAATATAACGTAATATGCAGTGTTTCATTGAAAATACCTTCCCATATAACGTAATATGCAGTGTATCATTGAAAATACCTTATAATATAACGTAATATGCAGTGTATCATTGAAAATACCTTATAATATAACGTAATATGCAGTGTATCATTGAAAATACCTTCCCATATAACGTAATATGCAGTGTATTATTGAAAATACCTTATAATATAACGTAATATGCAGTGTATCATTGAAAATACCTTCCCATATAACGTAATATGCAGTGTATTATTGAAAATACCTTCCCATATAACGTAATATGCAGTGTATCATTGAAAATACCTTATAATATAACGTAATATGCAGTGTATCATTGAAAATACCTTCCCATATAACGTAATATGCAGTGTATTATTGAAAATACCTTATAATATAACGTAATATGCAGTGTATCATTGAAAATACCTTATAATATAACGTAATATGCAGTGTATCATTGAAAATACCTTATAATATCACGTAATATGCAGTGTATCATTGAAAATACCTTATAATATATAGCAGTTTATCATTGAGAATACCTTATAATATAACTTAATATGCAGTGTATCATTGAAAATACCTTATGATATAACGTAATATGCAGTGTATCATTGAAAATACCTTAGAATATATGGTAATTCTAGTCTATCAATGAAAATACCATATAATATAACGTAATATGCAATGTATCATTGAAAAAACCTTATAATATAACGTAATTTGCAGTGTATCATTGAAAATACCTTATAATATAACGTAATATGCAGTGTATCATTGAAAATACCTTCCCATATACCGTAATATGCAGTGTATTATTGAAAATACCTTATAATATAACGTAATATGCAGTGTATCATTGAAAATACCTTCCCATATAACGTAGTATGCAGTGTATTATTGAAAATACCTTCCCATATAACGTAATATGCAGTGTATCATTGAAAATACCTTATAATATAACGTAATATGCAGTGTATCATTGAAAATACCTTCCCATATAACGTAATATGCAGTGTATTATTGAAAATACCTTATAATATAACGTAATATGCAGTGTATCATTGAAAATACCTTCCCATATAACGTAATATGCAGTGTATCATAGAAGATACCTTATAATATATCGTAATTTGTAGTGTATCAATGAAAATACCTTCTCATATAACGTAATATGCAGTGTATCATTGAAAATACCTTATAATATAACGTAATTTGTAGTGTATCAATGAAAATACCTTATAATATAACGTAATATGCAGTGTATCATTGAAAATACCTTATAATATATCGTAATTTGTATTGTATCATTGAAAATACCTTATAATATATAGCAGTTTATCATTGAGAATACCTTATAATATAACTTAATATGCAGTGTATCATTGAAAATACCTTATGATATAACGTAATATGCAGTGTATCATTGAAAATACCTTAGAATATATGGTAATTCTAGTCTATCAATGAAAATACCATATAATATAACGTAATATGCAGTGTATCATTGAAAATACCTCATAATATAACGTAATATGCAGTGTATCATTGAAAATACCTTATAATATAACGTAATATGCAGTGTATCATTGAAAATACCTGATAATATATCGTAATTTGTAGTGTATCAATGAAAATACCTTCTCATATAACGTAATATGCAGTGTATCATTGAAAATACCTTATAATATATCGTTATTTGTAGTGTATCTTTGAAAATACCTTATAATATAACGTAATATGCAGTGTATCATTGAAAATACCTTCCCATATAACGTAATATGCAGTGTATTATTGAAAATACCTTATAATAGATCGTAATTTGTAGTGTATCAATGAAAATACCTTATAATATATCGTTATTTGTAGTGTATCTTTGAAAATACCTTATAATATAACGTAATATGCAGTGTATCATTGAAAATACCTTATAATACGTAGTAGTTTATCATTGAAAATACCTTATAATATAACGTAATATGCTGTGTATCATTGAAAATACCTTATAATATAACGTAATTTGCAGTGTATCATTGAAAATACCTTATAATATAACGTAATATGCAGTGTATCATTGAAAATACCTTCCCATATACCGTAATATGCAGTGTATTATTGAAAATACCTTATAATATAACGTAATATGCAGTGTATCATTGAAAATACCTTCCCATATAACGTAATATGCAGTGTATTATTGAAAATACCTTCCCATATAACGTAATATGCAGTGTATCAATGAAAATACCTTATAATATAACGTAATATGCAGTGTATCATTGAAAATACCTTCCCATATAACGTAATATGCAGTGTATTATTGAAAATACCTTATAATATAACGTAATATGCAGTGTATCATTGAAAATACCTTCCCATATAACGTAATATGCAGTGTATCATAGAAGATACCTTATAATATATCGTAATTTGTAGTGTATCAATGAAAATACCTTCTCATATAACGTAATATGCAGTGTATCATTGAAAATACCTTATAATATATCGTAATTTGTAGTGTATCAATGAAAATACCTTATAATATAACGTAATATGCAGTGTATCATTGAAAATACCTTATAATATATCGTAATTTGTATTGTATCATTGAAAATACCTTATAATATATAGCAGTTTATCATTGAGAATACCTTATAATATAACTTAATATGCAGTGTATCATTGAAAATACCTTATGATATAACGTAATATGCAGTGTATCATTGAAAATACCTTAGAATATATGGTAATTCTAGTCTATCAATGAAAATACCATATAATATAACGTAATATGCAGTGTATCATTGAAAATACCTCATAATATAACGTAATATGCAGTGTATCATTGAAAATACCTTATAATATAACGTAATATGCAGTGTATCGTTGAAAATACCTTATAATATAACGTAATATGCAGTGTATCATTGAAAATACCTTCCCATATAACGTAATATGCAGTGTATCATTGAAAATACCTGATAATATATCGTAATTTGTAGTGTATCAATGAAAATACCTTCTCATATAACGTAATATGCAGTGTATCATTGAAAATACCTTATAATATATCGTTATTTGTAGTGTATCTTTGAAAATACCTTATAATATAACGTAATATGCAGTGTATCATTGAAAATACCTTCCCATATAACGTAATATGCAGTGTATTATTGAAAATACCTTATAATAGATCGTAATTTGTAGTGTATCAATGAAAATACCTTATAATATATCGTTATTTGTAGTGTATCTTTGAAAATACCTTATAATATAACGTAATATGCAGTGTATCATTGAAAATACCTTATAATACGTAGTAGTTTATCATTGAAAATACCTTATAATATAACGTAATATGCTGTGTATCATTGAAAATACCTTATAATATAACGTAATATGCAGTGTATCATTGAAAATACCTCATAATATAACGTAATATGCAGTGTATCATTGAAAATACCTTATAATATAACGTAATTTGCAGTGTATCATTGAAAATACCTTCCCATATAACGTAATATGCAGTGTATCATTGAAAATACCTTAGAATATATGGTAATTCTTGTCTATCAATGAAAATACCTTATAATATAACGTAATATGCAGTGTTTCATTGAAAATACCTTCCCATATAACGTAATATGCAGTGTATCATTGAAAATACCTTATAATATAACGTAATATGCAGTGTATCATTGAAAATACCTTATAATATAACGTAATATGCAGTGTATCATTGAAAATACCTTCCCTTATAACGTAATATGCAGTGTATCATAGAAGATACCTTATAATATATCGTAATTTGTAGTGTATCAATGAAAATACCTTCTCATATAACGTAATATGCAGTGTATCATTGAAAATACCTTATAATATATCGTAATTTGTAGTGTATCAATGAAAATACCTTATAATATAACTTAATATGCAGTGTATCATTGAAAATACCTTATGATATAACGTAATATGCAGTGTATCATTGAAAATACCTTATAATACGTAGTAGTTTATCATTGAAAATACCTTATAATATAACGTAATATGCAGTGTATCATTGAAAATACCTTATAATATATCGTAATATGCAG
The DNA here is from genome assembly GCA_916610255.1 of Lasioglossum lativentre. Lineage (NCBI taxonomy): Eukaryota > Metazoa > Arthropoda > Insecta > Hymenoptera > Halictidae > Lasioglossum > Lasioglossum lativentre. Next base: position 17,488 of record CAKAJI010000994.1, on the reverse strand, counting down.
TGTATCATTGAAAATACCTCATAATATAACGTAATATGCAGTGTATCATTGAAAATACCTTCCCATATAACGTAATATGCAGTGTATTATTGAAAATACCTTATAATATATCGTAATTTGTAGTGTATCAATGAAAATACCTTCTCATATAACGTAATATGAAGTGTATCATTGAAAATACCTTATAATATATCGTTATTTGTAGTGTATCTTTGAAAATACCTTATAATATAACGTAATATGCAGTGTATCATTGAAAATACCTTATAATACGTAGTAGTTTATCATTGAAAATACCTTATAATATAACGTAATATGCTGTGTATCATTGAAAATACCTTATAATATAACGTAATATGCAGTGTATCATTGAAAATACCTCATAATATAACGTAATATACAGTGTATCATTGAAAATACCTTATAATATAACGTAATTTGCAGTGTATCATTGAAAATACCTTCCCATATAACGTAATATGCAGTGTATTATTGAAAATACCTTATAATATATCGTAATTTGTAGTGTATCTTTGAAAATACCTTATAATATAACGTAATATGCTGTGTATCATTGAAAATACCTTATAATATAACGTAATAAGCAGTGTATCATTGAAAATACCTTCCCATATAACGTAATATGCAGTGTATTATTGAAAATACCTTATAATATAACGTAATATGCTGTGTATCATTGAAAATACCTTATAATATAACGTAATATGCAGTGTATCATTGAAAATACCTTCCCATATAACGTAATATGCAGTGTATTATTGAAAATACCTTATAATATAACGTAATATGCAGTGTATCATTGAAAATACCTTCCCATATAACGTAATATGCAGTGTATTATTGAAAATACCTTCCCATATAACGTAATATGCAGTGTATCATTGAAAATACCTTATAATATAACGTAATATGCAGTGTATCATTGAAAATACCTTCCCATATAACGTAATATGCAGTGTATTATTGAAAATACCTTATAATATAACGTAATATGCTGTGTATCATTGAAAATACCTTATAATATAACGTAATATGCAGTGTATCATTGAAAATACCTTAGAATATATGGTAATTCTAGTCTATCAATGAAAATACCTTACAATATAACGTAATATGCAGTGTATCATTGAAAATACCTTATAATACGTAGTAGTTTATCATTGAAAATACCTTATAATATAACGTAATATGCAGTGTATCACTGAAAATACCTTATAATATAACGTAATATGGAGTGTATCATTGAAAATACCTTATAATATATCGTAATATGCAGTGTATCATTGAAAATACCTCATAATATAACGTAATATGCAGTGTATCATTGCTAATACCTTATAATATAACGTAATATGCAGTGTATCATTGAAAATACCTTCCCATATAACGTAATATGCAGTGTATCATTGAAAATACCTGAAAAATATATGGTAATTCTTGTCTATCAATGAAAATACCTTATAATACAACGTAATATGCAGTGTATCATTGAAAATACCTTCCCATATAACGTTATATGCAGTGTATCATTGAAAATACCTTATAATATAACGTAATATGCAGTGTATCATTGAAAATACCTTCCCATATAACGTAATATGCAGTGTATTATTGAAAATACCTTATAATATATCGTAATTTCTAGTGTATCAATGAAAATACCTTCTCATATAACGTAATATGAAGTGTATCATTGAAAATACCTTATAATATATCGTTATTTGTAGTGTATCTTTGAAAATACCTTATAATATAACGTAATATGCAGTGTATCATTAAAATTACCTTATAATACGTAGTAGTTTATCATTGAAAATACCTTATAATATAACGTAATATGCTGTGTATCATTGAAAATACCTTATAATATAACGTAATATGCAGTGTATCATTGAAAATACCTCACAATATAACGTAATATGCAGTGTATCATTGAAAATACCTTATAATATATCGTAATATGCAGTGTATCATTGAAAATACCTCATAATATAACGTAATATGCAGTGTATCATTGAAAATACCTTATAATATAACGTAATATGCAGTGTATCATTGAAAAAACCTTCCCATATAACGTAATATGCAGTGTATCATTGAAAATACCTGAAAAATGTATGGTAATTCTTGTCTATCAATGAAAATACCTTATAATATAACGTAATATGCAGTGTATCATTGAAAATACCTTCCCATATAACGTAATATGCAGTGTATCATTGAAAATACCTTATAATATATCGTAATATGCAGTGTATCATTGAAAATACCTCATAATATAACGTAATATGCAGTGTATCATTGAAAATACCTTATAATATAACGTAATATGCAGTGTATCATTGAAAAAACCTTCCCATATAACGTAATATGCAGTGTATCATTGAAAATACCTGAAAAATGTATGGTAATTCTTGTCTATCAATGAAAATACCTTATAATATAACGTAATATGCAGTGTATCATTGAAAATACCTTCCCATATAACGTAATATGCAGTGTATCATTGAAAATACCTTATAATATAACGTAATATGCAGTGTATCATTGAAAATACCTTCCCATATAACGTAATATGCAGTGTATTATTGAAAATACCTTATAATATATCGTAATTTGTAGTGTATCATTGAAAATACCTTCCCATATAACGTAATATGCAGTGTATCATTGAAGATACCTTATAATATATCGTTATTTGTAGTGTATCAATGAAAATACCTTCTCATATAACGTAATATGCAGTGTATCATTGAAAATACCTTATAATATATCGTTATTTGTAGTGTATCTTTGAAAATACCTTATAATATAACGTAATATGCAGTGTATCATTGAAAATACCTTATGATATAACGTAATTTGTAGTGTATCATTGAAAATACCTTATAATATAACGTAATATGCTGTGAATCATTGAAAATACCTTAGAATATATGGTAATTCTAGTCTATCAATGAAAATACCTTATAATATAACGTAATATGCAGTGTATCATTGAAAATACCTTATAATACGTAGTAGTTTATCATTGAAAATACCTTATAATATAACGTAATATGCAGTGTATCATTGAAAATACCTTATAATATAACGTAATATGCAGTGTATCATTGAAAATACCTTATAATATAACGTAATATGCAGTGTATCATTCAAAATACCTTATAATATAACGTAATATGCAGTGTATCATAGAAAATACCATAGAATATGTGGTAATTCTAGTCTTTCAATGAAAATACCTTATAATATAACGTAATATGCAGTGTATCATTGAAAATACCTTATAATATAACGTAATATGCAGTGTATCATTGAAAATACCTTATAATATAACGTAATATGCAGTGTATCATTGGAAATACCTTAGAATATATGGTAATTCTAGTCTATCAATGAAAATACCTAATAATATAACGTAATATGCAGTGTATCATTGAAAATATCTTATAATACGTAGTAGTTTATCATTGAAAATACCTTATAATATAACGTAATATGCAGTGTATCATTGAAAATACCTTATAATATAACGTAATATGCAGTGTATCATTGAAAATACCTTCCCATATAACGTAATATGCAGTGTATCATTGAAAATACCTTATAATACGTAGTAGTTTATCATTGAAAATACCTCATAATATAACGTAATATGCAGTGTATCATTGAAAATACCTTATAATATAACGTAATATGCAGTGTATCATTGAAAATACCTTCCCATATAACGTAATATGCAGTGTATCATTGAAAATACCATAGAATATATGGTAATTCTAGTCTATCAATGAAAATACCATATAATATAACGTAATATGCAGTGTATCATTGAAAATACCTTATAATACGTAGTAGTTTATCATTGAAAATACCTCATAACATAACGTAATACGCAGTGTATCATTGAAAATACCTTATAATATAACGTAATATGCAGTGTATCAATGAAAATACCTTAGAATATATGGTAATTCTTGTCTATCAATGAAAATACGTTATAATATAACGTAATATGCAGAGCATCATTGAAAATACCTTCCCATATAACGTAATATGCAGTGTATCATTGAAAATACCTTATAATATAACGTAATATGCAGTGTATCATTGAAAATACCTTATAATATCACGTAATATGCAGTGTATCATTGAAAATACCTTCCCATATAACGTAATATGCAGTGTATCATTGAAAATACCTTATAATATATCGTAATTTGTAGTGTATCAATGAAAATACCTTCCCATATAACGTAATATGCAGTGTATCATTGAAGATACCTTATAATATATCGTAATTTGTAGTGTATCAATGAAAATACCTTCTCATATAACGTAATATGCAGTGTATCATTGAAAATACCTTATAATATATCGTAATTTGTAGTGTATCAATGAAAATACCTTCTCATATAACGTAATATGCAGTGTATCATTGAAAATACCTAATAATATATCGTTATTTGTAGTGTATCTTTGAAAATACCTTATAATATAACGTAATATGCAGTGTATCATTGAAAATACCTTATGATATAACGTAATTTGTAGTGTATCATTGAAAATACCTCATAATATATAGTAGTTTATCATTGAAAATACCTTATAATATATAGTAGTTTATCATTGAAAATACCTTATAATATAATGTAATATGCAGTGTATCATTGAAAATACCTTATAATATAACGTAATATGCAGTGTATCATTGAAAATACCTTATGATATAACGTAATTTGTAGTGTATCATTGAAAATACCTTATAATATAACGTAATATGCAGTGTATCATTGAAAATACCTCATAATATAACGTAATATGCAGTGTATCATTGAAAATACCTTATAATATAACGTAATATGCAGTGTATCATTGAAAATACCTTAGAATATATGGTAATTCTAGTCTATCAATGAAAATACCTTATAATATAACGTAATATCCAGTGTATCATTGAAAATACCTTATAATACGTAGTAGTTTATCATTGAAAATACCTTATAATATAACGTAATATGCAGTGTATCATTGAAAATACCTTATAATATAACGTAATATGCAGTGTATCATTGAAAATACCTTATAATATATCGTAATTTGTAGTGTATCATTGAAAATACCTTCCCATATAACGTAATATGCAGTGTATCATTGAAGATACCTTATAATATATCGTTATTTGTAGTGTATCAATGAAAATACCTTCTCATATAACGTAATATGCAGTGTATCATTGAAAATACCTTATAATATATCGTTATTTGTAGTGTATCTTTGAAAATACCTTATAATATAACGTAATATGCAGTGTATCATTGAAAATACCTTATGATATAACGTAATTTGTAGTGTATCATTGAAAATACCTTATAATATAACGTAATATGCTGTGAATCATTGAAAATACCTTAGAATATATGGTAATTCTAGTCTATCAATGAAAATACCTTATAATATAACGTAATATGCAGTGTATCATTGAAAATACCTTATAATACGTAGTAGTTTATCATTGAAAATACCTTATAATATAACGTAATATGCAGTGTATCATTGAAAATACCTTATAATATAACGTAATATGCAGTGTATCATTGAAAATACCTTATAATATAACGTAATATGCAGTGTATCATTCAAAATACCTTATAATATAACGTAATATGCAGTGTATCATAGAAAATACCATAGAATATGTGGTAATTCTAGTCTTTCAATGAAAATACCTTATAATATAACGTAATATGCAGTGTATCATTGAAAATACCTTATAATATAACGTAATATGCAGTGTATCATTGAAAATACCTTATAATATAACGTAATATGCAGTGTATCATTGGAAATACCTTAGAATATATGGTAATTCTAGTCTATCAATGAAAATACCTAATAATATAACGTAATATGCAGTGTATCATTGAAAATATCTTATAATACGTAGTAGTTTATCATTGAAAATACCTTATAATATAACGTAATATGCAGTGTATCATTGAAAATACCTTATAATATAACGTAATATGCAGTGTATCATTGAAAATACCTTATAATATAACGTAATATGCAGTGTATCATTCAAAATACCTTATAATATAACGTAATATGCAGTGTATCATTGAAAATACCTTATAATATAACGTAATATGCAGTGTATCATTGAAAATACCTTATAATATCACGTAATATGCAGTGTATCATTGAAAATACCTTCCCATATAACGTAATATGCAGTGTATCATTGAAAATACCTTATAATATATCGTAATTTGTAGTGTATCAATGAAAATACCTTCCCATATAACGTAATATGCAGTGTATCATTGAAAATACCTTATAATATATCGTAATTTGTAGTGTATCAATGAAAATACCTTCTCATATATCGTTATTTGTAGTGTATCTTTGAAAATACCTTATAATATAACGTAATATGCAGTGTATCATTGAAAATACCTTATAATATAACGTAATATGCAGTGTATCATTGGAAATACCTTCCCATATAACGTAATATGCAGTGTATCATTGAAAATACCTGAAAAATATATGGTAATTCTTGTCTATCAATGAAAATACCTTATAATATAACGTAATATGCAGTGTATCATTGAAAATACCTTCCCATATTACGTTATATGCAGTGTATCATTGAAAATACCTTATAATATAACGTAATATGCAGTGTATCATTGAAAATACCTTCCCATATAACGTAATATGCAGTGTATTATTGAAAATACCTTATAATATATCGTAATTTCTAGTGTATCAATGAAAATACCTTCTCATATAACGTAATATGAAGTGTATCATTGAAAATACCTTATAATATATCGTTATTTGTAGTGTATCTTTGAAAATACCTTATAATATAACGTAATATGCAGTGTATCATTAAAATTACCTTATAATACGTAGTAGTTTATCATTGAAAATACCTTATAATATAACGTAATATGCTGTGTATCATTGAAAATACCTTATAATATAACGTAATATGCAGTGTATCATTGAAAATACCTCACAATATAACGTAATATGCAGTGTATCATTGAAAATACCTTATAATATATCGTAATATGCAGTGTATCATTGAAAATACCTCATAATATAACGTAATATGCAGTGTATCATTGAAAATACCTTATAATATAACGTAATATGCAGTGTATCATTGAAAAAACCTTCCCATATAACGTAATATGCAGTGTATCATTGAAAATACCTGAAAAATGTATGGTAATTCTTGTCTATCAATGAAAATACCTTATAATATAACGTAATATGCAGTGTATCATTGAAAATACCTTCCCACATAACGTAATATGCAGTGTATCATTGAAAATACCTTATAATATATCGTAATATGCAGTGTATCATTGAAAATACCTCATAATATAACGTAATATGCAGTGTATCATTGAAAATACCTTATAATATAACGTAATATGCAGTGTATCATTGAAAAAACCTTCCCATATAACGTAATATGCAGTGTATCATTGAAAATACCTGAAAAATGTATGGTAATTCTTGTCTATCAATGAAAATACCTTATAATATAACGTAATATGCAGTGTATCATTGAAAATACCTTCCCATATAACGTAATATGCAGTGTATCATTGAAAATACCTTATAATATAACGTAATATGCAGTGTATCATTGAAAATACCTTCCCATATAACGTAATATGCAGTGTATTATTGAAAATACCTTATAATATATCGTTATTTGTAGTGTATCAATGAAAATACCTTCTCATATAACGTAATATGCAGTGTATCATTGAAAATACCTTATAATATATCGTTATTTGTAGTGTATCTTTGAAAATACCTTATAATATAACGTAATATGCAGTGTATCATTGAAAATACCTTATGATATAACGTAATTTGTAGTGTATCATTGAAAATACCTTATAATATAACGTAATATGCTGTGAATCATTGAAAATACCTTAGAATATATGGTAATTCTAGTCTATCAATGAAAATACCTTATAATATAACGTAATATGCAGTGTATCATTGAAAATACCTTATAATACGTAGTAGTTTATCATTGAAAATACCTTATAATATAACGTAATATGCAGTGTATCATTGAAAATACCTTATAATATAACGTAATATGCAGTGTATCATTGAAAATACCTTATAATATAACGTAATATGCAGTGTATCATTCAAAATACCTTATAATATAACGTAATATGCAGTGTATCATTGAAAATACCTTATAATATAACGTAATATGCAGTGTATCATTGAAAATACCTTATAATATCACGTAATATGCAGTGTATCATTGAAAATACCTTCCCATATAACGTAATATGCAGTGTATCATTGAAAATACCTTATAATATATCGTAATTTGTAGTGTATCAATGAAAATACCTTCCCATATAACGTAATATGCAGTGTATCATTGAAGATACCTTATAATATATCGTAATTTGTAGTGTATCAATGAAAATACCTTCTCATATATCGTTATTTGTAGTGTATCTTTGAAAATACCTTATAATATAACGTAATATGCAGTGTATCATTGAAAATACCTTATAATATAACGTAATATGCAGTGTATCATTGGAAATACCTTCCCATATAACGTAATATGCAGTGTATCATTGAAAATACCTGAAAAATATATGGTAATTCTTGTCTATCAATGAAAATACCTTATAATATAACGTAATATGCAGTGTATCATTGAAAATACCTTCCCATATTACGTTATATGCAGTGTATCATTGAAAATACCTTATAATATAACGTAATATGCAGTGTATCATTGAAAATACCTTCCCATATAACGTAATATGCAGTGTATTATTGAAAATACCTTATAATATATCGTAATTTCTAGTGTATCAATGAAAATACCTTCTCATATAACGTAATATGAAGTGTATCATTGAAAATACCTTATAATATAACGTAATATGCAGCGTATCATTGAAAATAAATTATAATATAACGTAATATGCAGTGTATCATTGAAAACACCTTATAATATAACGTAATATGCAGTGTATCATTGAAAATACCTTAGAATATATGGTAATTCTAGTCTATCAATGAAAATACCTTACAATATAACGTAATATGCAGTGTATCATTGAAAATACCTTATGATATAACGTAATATGCAGTGTATCATTGAAAATACCTTATAATATATCGTTATTTGTAGTGTATCTTTGAAAATACCTTAGAATATATGGTAATTCTAGTCTACCAATGAAAATACCTTATAATATAACGTAATATGCAGTGTATCATTGAAAATACCTTATAATACGTAGTAGTTTATCATTAAAAATACCTTATAATATAACGTAATATGCAGTGTATCATTGAAAATATATTATAATATAACGTAATATGCAGTGTATCATTGAAAATACCTCATAATATAACGTAATATGCAGTGTATCATTGAAAATACATTATAATACGTAGTAGTTTATCATTGAAAATACCTTCCCATATAACGTAATATGCAGTGTATCATTGAAAATACCTTATAATATAACGTAATATGCAGTGTATCATTGAAAATACCTTCCCATATAACGTAATATGCAGTGTATCATTGAAAATACCTTATAATACGTAGTAGTTTATCATTGAAAATACCTCATAATATAACGTAATATGCAGTGTATCATTGAAAATACCTTATAATATAACGTAATATGCAGTGTATCATTGAAAATACCTTCCCATATAACGTAATATGCAGTGTATCATTGAAAATACCTTAGAATATATGGTAATTCTTGTCTATCAATGAAAATACCTTATAATATAACGTAATATGCAGTGTTTCATTGAAAATACCTTCCGATATAACGTAATATGCAGTGTATCATTGAAAATCCCTTATAATATAACGTAATATGCAGTGTATCATTGAAAATACCTTATAATACGTAGTAGTTTATCATTGAAAATACCTTATAATATAACGTAATATGCAGTGTATCAGTGAAAATACCTTATAATATAACGTAATATGCAGTGTATCATTGAAAATACCTCATAATATAACGTAATATGCAGTGTATCATTGAAAATACCTTATAATATAACGTAATATGCAGTGTATCATTGAAAATACCATAGAATATATGGTAATTCTAGTCTATCAATGAAAATACCATATAATATAACGTAATATGCAGTGTATCATTGAAAATACCTTATAATACGTAGTAGTTTATCATTGAAAATACCTCATAACATAACGTAATACGCAGTGTATCATTGAAAATACCTTATAATATAACGTAATATGCAGTGTATCAATGAAAATACCTTAGAATATATGGTAATTCTTGTCTATCAATGAAAATACGTTATAATATAACGTAATATGCAGAGTATCATTGAAAATACCTTCCCATATAACGTAATATGCAGTGTATCATTGAAAATACCTTATAATATAACGTAATATGCAGTGTATCATTGAAAATACCTTATAATATCACGTAATATGCAGTGTATCATTGAAAATACCTTCCCATATAACGTAATATGCAGTGTATCATTGAAAATACCTTATAATATATCGTAATTTGTAGTGTATCAATGAAAATACCTTCCCATATAACGTAATATGCAGTGTATCATTGAAGATACCTTATAATATATCGTAATTTGTAGTGTATCAATGAAAATACCTTCTCATATAACGTAATATGCAGTGTATCATTGAAAATACCTTATAATATATCGTAATTTGTAGTGTATCAATGAAAATACCTTCTCATATAACGTAATATGCAGTGTATCATTGAAAATACCTAATAATATATCGTTATTTGTAGTGTATCTTTGAAAATACCTTATAATATAACGTAATATGCAGTGTATCATTGAAAATACCTTATGATATAACGTAATTTGTAGTGTATCATTGAAAATACCTCATAATATATAGTAGTTTATCATTGAAAATACCTTATAATATATAGTAGTTTATCATTGAAAATACCTTATAATATAATGTAATATGCAGTGTATCATTGAAAATACCTTATAATATAACGTAATATGCAGTGTATCATTGAAAATACCTTATGATATAACGTAATTTGTAGTGTATCATTGAAAATACCTTATAATATAACGTAATATGCAGTGTATCATTGAAAATACCTCATAATATAACGTAATATGCAGTGTATCATTGAAAATACCTTATAATATAACGTAATATGCAGTGTATCATTGAAAATACCTTAGAATATATGGTAATTCTAGTCTATCAATGAAAATACCTTATAATATAACGTAATATCCAGTGTATCATTGAAAATACCTTATAATACGTAGTAGTTTATCATTGAATATACCTTATAATATAACGTAATATGCAGTGTATCATTGAAAATACCTTATAATATAACGTAATATGCAGTGTATCATTGAAAATACCTTATAATATATCGTAATTTGTAGTGTATCATTGAAAATACCTTCCCATATAACGTAATATGCAGTGTATCATTGAAGATACCTTATAATATATCGTTATTTGTAGTGTATCAATGAAAATACCTTGTCATATAACGTAATATGCAGTGTATCATTGAAAATACCTTATAATATATCGTTATTTGTAGTGTATCTTTGAAAATACCTTATAATATAACGTAATATGCAGTGTATCATTGAAAATACCTTATGATATAACGTAATTTGTAGTGTATCATTGAAAATACCTTATAATATAACGTAATATGCTGTGAATCATTGAAAATACCTTAGAATATATGGTAATTCTAGTCTATCAATGAAAATACCTTATAATATAACGTAATATGCAGTGTATCATTGAAAATACCTTATAATACGTAGTAGTTTATCATTGAAAATACCTTATAATATAACGTAATATGCAGTGTATCATTGAAAATACCTTATAATATAACGTAATATGCAGTGTATCATTGAAAATACCTTATAATATAACGTAATATGCAGTGTATCATTCAAAATACCTTATAATATAACGTAATATGCAGTGTATCATAGAAAATACCATAGAATATATGGTAATTCTAGTCTTTCAATGAAAATACGTTATAATATAACGTAATATGCAGTGTATCATTGAAAATACCTTATAATATAACGTAATATGCAGTGTATCATTGAAAATACCTTATAATATAACGTAATATGCAGTGTATCATTGGAAATACCTTAGAATATATGGTAATTCTAGTCTATCAATGAAAATACCTAATAATATAACGTAATATGCAGTGTATCATTGAAAATATCTTATAATACGTAGTAGTTTATCATTGAAAATACCTTATAATATAACGTAATATGCAGTGTATCATTGAAAATACCTTATAATATAACGTAATATGCAGTGTATCATTGAAAATACCTTATAATATAACGTAATATGCAGTGTATCATTCAAAATACCTTATAATATAACGTAATATGCAGTGTATCATTGAAAATACCTTATAATATAACGTAATATGCAGTGTATCTTTGAAAATACCTTATAATATAACGTAATATGCAGTGTATCATTGAAAATACCTTATGATATAACGTAATTTGTAGTGTATCATTGAAAATACCTTAGAATATATGGTAATTCTAGTCTATCAATGAAAATACCTTATAATATAACGTAATATCCAGTGTATCATTGAAAATACCTTATGATATAACGTAATTTGTAGTGTATCATTGAAAATACCTTATAATATAACGTAATATGCAGTGTATCATTGAAAATACCTTATAATATAACGTAATATGCAGTGTATCATAGAAAATACCATAGAATATATGGTAATTCTAGTCTATCAATGAAAATACCTTATAATATAACGTAATATGCAGTGTATCATTGAAAATACCTTATAATATAACGTAATTTGTAGTGTATCATTGAAAATACCTTATAATATAACGTAATATGCTGTGAATCATTGAAAATACCTTAGAATATATGGTAATTCTAGTCTATCAATGAAAATACCTTATAATATAACGTAATATGCAGTGTATCATTGAAAATACCTTATAATACGTAGTAGTTTATCATTGAAAATACCTTATAATATAACGTAATATGCAGTGTATCATTGAAAATACCTTATAATATAACGTAATATGCAGTGTATCATTGAAAATACCTTATAATATAACGTAATATGCAGTGTATCATTCAAAATACCTTATAATATAACGTAATATGCAGTGTATCATAGAAAATACCATAGAATATATGGTAATTCTAGTCTTTCAATGAAAATACCTTATAATATAACGTAATATGCAGTGTATCATTGAAAATACCTTATAATATAACGTAATATGCAGTGTATCATTGAAAATACCTTATAATATAACGTAATATGCAGTGTATCATTGGAAATACCTTATAATACGTAGTAGTTTATCATTGAAAATACCTTATAATATAACGTAATATGCAGTGTATCATTGAAAATACCTTATAATATAACGTAATATGCAGTGTATCATTGAAAATACCTTATAATATAACGTAATATGCAGTGTATCATTCAAAATACCTTATAATATAACGTAATATGCAGTGTATCATTGAAAATACCTTATAATATAACGTAATATGCAGTGTATCATTGAAAATACCTTATAATATCACGTAATATGCAGTGTATCATTGAAAATACCTTCCCATATAACGTAATATGCAGTGTATCATTGAAAATACCTTATAATATATCGTAATTTGTAGTGTATCAATGAAAATACCTTCCCATATAACGTAATATGCAGTGTATCATTGAAGATACCTTATAATATATCGTAATTTGTAGTGTATCAATGAAAATACCTTCTCATATATCGTTATTTGTAGTGTATCTTTGAAAATACCTTATAATATAACGTAATATGCAGAGTATCATTGAAAATACCTTATAATATAACGTAATATGCAGTGTATCATTGGAAATACCTTAGAATATATGGTAATTCTAGTCTATCAATGAAAATACCTAATAATATAACGTAATATGCAGTGTATCATTGAAAATACCTTATAATACGTAGTAGTTTATCATTGAAAATACCTTATAATATAACGTAATATGCAGTGTATCATTGAAAATACCTTATAATATAACGTAATATGCAGTGTATCATTGAAAATACCTTATAATATAACGTAATATGCAGTGTATCATTCAAAATACCTTATAATATAACGTAATATGCAGTGTATCATTGAAAATACCTTATAATATAACGTAATATGCAGTGTATCATTGAAAATACCTTATAATATCACGTAATATGCAGTGTATCATTGAAAATACCTTCCCATATAACGTAATATGCAGTGTATCATTGAAAATACCTTATAATATATCGTAATTTGTAGTGTATCAATGAAAATACCTTCCCATATAACGTAATATGCAGTGTATCATTGAAGATACCTTATAATATATCGTAATTTGTAGTGTATCAATGAAAATACCTTCTCATATATCGTTATTTGTAGTGTATCTTTGAAAATACCTTATAATATAACGTAATATGCAGTGTATCATTGAAAATACCTTATGATATAACGTAATTTGTAGTGTATCATTGAAAATACCTTAGAATATATGGTAATTCTAGTCTATCAATGAAAATACCTTATAATATAACGTAATATCCAGTGTATCATTGAAAATACCTTATGATATAACGTAATTTGTAGTGTATCATTGAAAATACCTTATAATATAACGTAATATGCAGTGTATCATTGAAAATACCTTATAATATAACGTAATATGCAGTGTATCATTCAAAATACCTTATAATATAACGTAATATGCAGTGTATCATAGAAAATACCATAGAATATATGGTAATTCTAGTCTATCAATGAAAATACCTTATAATATAACGTAATATGCAGTGTATCATTGAAAATACCTTATAATATAACGTAATATGCAGTGTATCATTGAAAATACCTTATAATATAACGTAATATGCAGTGTATCATTCAAAATACCTTATAATATAACGTAATATGCAGTGTATCATTGAAAATACCATAGAATATATGGTAATTCTAGTCTATCAATGAGAATACCTTATAATATAACGTAATAGGCAGGGTATCATTGAAAATACCTTATAATACGTAGTAGTTTATCAATGAAAATACCTAATAATATAACGTAATATGCAGTGTATCATTGAAAATACCTTATAATACGTAGTAGTTTATCATTGAAAATACCTTATAATATAACGTAATATGCAGTGTATCATTGAAAATACCTTATAATATAACGTAATATGCAGTGTATCATTGAAAATACCTTATAATATAACGTAATATGCAGTGTATCATTCAAAATACCTTATAATATAACGTAATATGCAGTGTATCATTGAAAATACCATAGAATATATGGTAATTCTAGTCTATCAATGAAAATACCTTATAATATAACGTAATATGCAGTGTATCATTGAAAATACCTTATAATATAACGTAATATGCAGTGTATCATTGAAAATACCTTATAATATAACGTAATATGCAGTGTATCATTGAAAATACCTTATAATATAACGTAATATGCAGTGTATCATTCAAAATACCTTATAATATAACGTAATATGCAGTGTATCATTCAAAATACCTTATAATATAACGTAATATGCAGTGTATCATTGAAAATACCATAGAATATATGGTAATTCTAGTCTATCAATGAGAATACCTTATAATATAACGTAATAGGCAGGGTATCATTGAAAATACCTTATAATACGTAGTAGTTTATCATTGAAAATACCTTATAATATAACGTAATATGCAGTGTATCATTGAAAATACCTTATAATATAACGTAATATGCAGTGTATCATTGAAAATACCTTATAATATAACGTAATATGCAGTGTATCATTGGAAATACCTTAGAATATATGGTAATTCTGGTCTATCAATGAAAATACCTTATAATATAACGTAATATGCAGTGTATCATTGAAAATACCTTATAATACGTAGTAGTTTATCATTGAAAATACCTTATAATATAACGTAATATGCAGTGTATCATTGAAAATACCTTATAATATAACGTAATATGCAGTGTATCATTGAAAATACCTTATAATATAACGTAATATGCAGTGTATCATTCAAAATACCTTATAATATAACGTAATATGCAGTGTATCATAGAAAATACCATAGAATATATGGTAATTCTAGTCTATCAATGAAAATACCTTATAATATAACGTAATATGCAGTGTATCATTGAAAATACCTTATAATATAACGTAATATGCAGTGTATCATTGAAAATACCTTATATTATAACGTAATATGCAGTGTATCATTCAAAATACCTTATAATATAACGTAATATGCAGTGTATCATTGAAAATACCATAGAATATATGGTAATTCTAGTCTATCAATGAGAATACCTTATAATATAACGTAATAGGCAGGGTATCATTGAAAATACCTTATAATACGTAGTAGTGTATCATTGAAAATACCTTATAATATAACGTAATATGCAGTGTATCATTGGAAATACCTTAGAATATATGGTAATTCTAGTCTATCAATGAAAATACCTAATAATATAACGTAATATGCAGTGTATCATTGAAAATACCTTATAATACGTAGTAGTTTATCATTGAAAATACCTTATAATATAACGTAATATGCAGTGTATCATTGAAAATACCTTATAATATAACGTAATATGCAGTGTATCATTGAAAATACCTTATAATATAACGTAATATGCAGTGTATCATTCAAAATACCTTATAATATAACGTAATATGCAGTGTATCATTGAAAATACCATAGAATATATGGTAATTCTAGTCTATCAATGAAAATACCTTATAATATAACGTAATATGCAGTGTATCATTGAAAATACCTTATAATATAACGTAATATGCAGTGTATCATTGAAAATACCTTATAATATAACGTAATATGCAGTGTATCATTCAAAATACCTTATAATATAACGTAATATGCAGTGTATCATTGAAAATACCATAGAATATATGGTAATTCTAGTCTATCAATGAGAATACCTTATAATATAACGTAATAGGCAGGGTATCATTGAAAATACCTTATAATACGTAGTAGTTTATCATTGAAAATACCTTATAATATAACGTAATATGCAGTGTATCATTGAAAATACCTTATAATATAACGTAATATGCAGTGTATCATTGAAAATACCTTATAATATAACGTAATATGCAGTGTATCATTGAAAATACCTTATAATATAACGTAATATGCAGTGTATCATTGAAAATACCTTATAATATAACGTAATATGCAGTGTATCATTCAAAATACCTTATAATATAACGTAATATGCAGTGTATCATT